>JBBPBX010004593.1:52459-75909 GCA_038048925.1 Garcialebias charrua
CTTCCTCCGCTGCTGGTGGACAGCACGGTGGCACAACTGGTAGAGCTGATGCCTCTCAGCTAGCAGGTCCCTGGTTCAAATCCCGGTCCGGGGGCCTTTCTGGGTGGAGTTTGCATGTTCTCTCCGTGCATGCGTGGGTTTTCTCCGGTTTCCTCCCACAGTCCAAAAACATGCTGTCAGGCTGATTGGTAACTCTAAATTGACCCTGGGTGTGAGTGAGACAGGTCCCTCTTGTAAATGAGTCCCCGTGGCTCAACGAAGCTAGCTGTATAAATAAAGGTTGAATGAATTGAATGAATGAATGCAAGATAGGCTGATTGGTAACTCTAAAAAAATTGACCCTGGGTGTGAGTGAGACAGGTTCCTCTTGTAAATGAGTCCCCGTGGCTCAACGAGGCTAGTCTGTATGAATAAAGGTTGAATGGTTGAATGAATTGAATGAATGAATGAATGGTGGACCTGCCTGTTTACCTCTGCTGCACCCACCACCTGCCTGCCCAGAGATATCGCTCCAGACGTCGGGGAAAACGAGCTGGCCGGCTAGTGAAGCTCAAAGCCCTGCGTGCTGTATCTTCCTGTCCAGCTGGTGGTCATGATTTCCATCGCCAGCTTCCCACGTGCCTGGACCAGGTAAACAACGGGAGTTGTCGGCCGGCGCAACTCACTGCTTGACCCGGATGAGCTGTTATTGAAAATCTGCGACCGCAGGCACGCGCTCACTCAGCCGCTGCTGGTTCCATCTTGGATAACATCAGGATGTGTGTGGTCAATGCAAGATCTGTCACCAACAAAACTTTTGTCCTCAGGGATTACTTTCAAGAGCACGATTTGGACTTTTTCTTTGTCACAGAATCTTGGTTGTCGCCGGGTGAGTCCAGCGCCTTGACGGAATTATTACCACTGAACTATCTGTATTTTAACGACGCGCAGCAATCAGGTCTTCGTGGTGGTGGATTATTAACAATATTCAAATCAACTTTTGACTGTAAACAACTGCCCATTCCGGTTTGCTGCTCCAGTTTTGAGCTTACTGTCTTTGAACTCCACTATTTACCTTCGACTTTATGCGCACTCGTCTACAGTCCACCTCGATCTAAAGATTTCATCAATGAATTTTCTGATTTCTTGGCTGAAATCATACCAAAATATGTTTGTTGTTATTGGGGATTTTAGTTTGCGTGCTGTCATGAGAAGCCCTTGGTTAAGGACTTTTTAGATTTATTGGACTCATTTAATTTAAATCAGCGTGTAAACGGTCCCACCCAAGTTCGCAGCCATAAACTGGACCTTGTTTTAACTCGGGATGTGATTGTTACTAATCTTGAAATCAGTGACATTGTGTTTTCAGACCACATGCCAGTCCGGTTTGAGTTCACCCTCCCCCACCAAACTCAGAAGCCGTGCATTCCTGCACGTCGCAGCCGGGCCATTAACCATTTAACTGCTGCACGTTTCACATATGTTTACAACTCTGAAATGATAATTCAGCCCCCGGGTTTCGCTCCACCACTGAAGAGCTGACATCCCAGTTCAACTCCGTCTGTTTAAAGGCTCTGGATCATGTTGCTCCTGTTAAAACTAGAAAACCAAAACTCAGAGCAGAACTTTGGCTGAATGACATCACCAAGGCAGTTAGGCAGCAGTGCAGGAGGGCGGAACGCAAATTGAGAAAAGACAGGGCTAGATATTAAAATCCTGTGGTCAACAGTGTCAAATGCAGCCGACAAATCTAAAAGCAATAAAACAACAAACTTTCCTGAATCTGTTAAAAGGAAAATATCATTTGAAACCCTTAAAAGTGCACTCTCTGTACTGTGGCGGGCTTTAAATCCAGACTGAAACGGCTCAGTGATACCATTGTCCTCTAAAAATGGTAACATCTGGTTGTAAACAACCTTCTCTAATGGTTTAGAAATAAAAGGAAGATTGGAGATGGGCCTGAAGTTGGAACAGAGAGAGAGGTCAAGGCCTGTTTTTTTAAGTAGAGGGCAAACAAATGCATGCTTAAAAACCTCTGGTACCATACCAGAGGAAAGACTGGTACTGTATTAATAATCTGGGGTACACTTGGTCCGATTGTAGAAAATACCTCCTTAAACAAACGAGGTGGGATGGAATCTGCACGGGAACCAGAGGGCCTCATATGACCAACTGTGTCCTCTAGCAAAGTGAAGGACACAGGCTCAAACTGATCAAAGACAGATGAGGAATAGAGGGGTCATAGGAAGGCTGAGAAATAAAAGCTCTGGTTGACACAATTTTATCAGTGAAGTATTGAAGGAAACTTTCACAGACTTCATTGGAGGCGTCAAAAACAACAGACTTAGGAGCGTGGAGAACTATGTCTATGTTCAGTTAACGTGTTTTTAATAGTGTTCAATTTAATTCTCAGTGTTTGTGACATACAGTTTGTGGTGTTGAATAAATAAATAAAAAATAAACCTGGTGTCTTCATTTTCAACTTTAATAACACGCAACATGTTACGCATTGTTTAAATCACGTAACTAGAGTCCAGATATCTTCATTTAGCTCAGATAACTTTATATATCTCCAACTAACATTAATACTGTTTATTACTGTTAAACTATTATTATTTAGCACATTTAGTAAGTTATAGTGCAACGCGACGTGTGCGCATGCCTTGTTCAATAAACAGAGATATTAGAACTGGATCTGACTGAGTCTCTTCCAGAACAGATGTTGGTCACAGCAGCTTCATTCAGGTGTAGATTAATTAAATATGAGTCTCAAAATATATTCCATCAGTCGTAGTTCAGAAAGCGTTGTGTGTGTCCGCCGCCATTGTTGTTGATAAAAATGCCGCCTGTCCGCGTGCGCACATGTGGTTCAAACAAAGGCTCAGCAGGAGATGTTTATGTTAACAGGGGGTCAGCAAAAAACCTCCACTCTGGAAGGTGGATTCAAAAACCTCCGGATTCAAAGAGGGGGGCCAGTGGTGTCGTGTAAACGATCAGCAGAACCGCAGAGAGAAAGGTGCGGTTTCACTCAAAATATGAGCCGTGTAATTGGTACAGAGTCCTGATGACTCCTAACTTGTGCTCCAGAGGGTGATGGGAGTCAAACTGTAAATACTGGTCTGTGTGGGTGGGTCTGTAGTACACCTCAGTTTGCAAATGTCCTCCATCAGAAACTGAGACCTCACAGTCCAAGAAAGCTAGCCTGCCATCTTTTACATTTCTCGTATGAACTTGATATATTTATCCACAGAGTTGATGTGATTAGTGACATTTTGGACTTCCTGAGATTTAATTTTAACCCAGGTGTCATCAACATACCTGAACCAATGACTTGGTGGTCTCCCTGAAAAGGACGTCAAGGCTATTGTATTTATTGTTTTTTTGCTATTAGTGCTTAGCATATTTTTAGTTGTTTTTCTTAGTTCATATCTTAGATCTTATTACCATTTTTCTTTTACATTTTATTGTGAGATGTAACTGGGACCATGTGTACATAATCTCATTATACCACATGCGGTATGAATGACAAGAAACCCCGACTGTGTGACTCTTTGACTCTAAATCACATCTCACAGTCAGACTTCAAAGGGTAACTTATTTGAACACGTTCTTCTCTTTTCTTTTAGAACACATATGTCAACATCAAGGCCTGCGGGCCAGATATGGCCCGCAAATTAATTATCTATGGCCCCCTGGATGATATTTAATTACTATTAGAAATGGCCCGCAGGCCACAGCCGCCCGCTGGTGTTTTGCAGGCACCAACACTACATTCCCCACAATGCAACAGTAGTATGGATGGGGCCGATCTGATCCGGAGTCGTGTCTCATGAACCCAGAGTAATAAGACCCGCCTCACGTCACATTCAGGAAATCCATTTCATAGTTTGCAGCCAGCTACAGCGTGCAAACTGTGAGTAGCACTTTAGCTAACAGCTAGCCAACTTCTCATTGTAACATGTCCGCTGTGTGGAAGTATTTTACACTAAACACCTCAAGACAGCAACGTGCAATGTCTGCCGAGCCATAGTGCCACATTAAACTGCGGTCAAGTTAGTTTTACATTGGACATTCGAGCTCTGGGGCTTCAGCGGGACGCCACTCTCCCTGAACCAAAACAGGGAGACCGACCACGGCCAGTTGCGTCCAGTCTGACCCGCTGTCTTGCCCGTCTCGTAGGAGGGACAGGCTGAGAGCAGCTGACTGAAATCAGAGCGCCCGCCCCGGATGGAACAAGAAAAACACACAGCTGAAGCCACGGAGCTCAAATGTTCACCGAGAAGTTTCTAAACTTCATCATAATTAATGACCAACAGCTATCAGCTGTAGAAAATGAAGGATTTTGCAGCTTGATACTTGCAGCCAACTGTAAACAATCATAAAAAGCATATTCATTAAAAATCACAAGAAAACTGTGTTAAAAAAACAAAACATAAACAGCTACATTATAAAACAATGTAAAATACTAAAAGCAGGAACATTCATTCAACCTTTATTATTAACATGTCTGTGTTGATTTATGCCGAGAACTTAGCAGATATTCAATTCATTTCTTCATTCATTTAAAAGAGACAAAATAAAACAAATTCATCAAAAAGAAAACATTGAATGAAAAGAGTGCAGAAAGAAGAAACATTTTTCTTATATCATCCCCTTATAATACTGTAAACATTGAGCCAGTCCGGCCCTTGGCTTGTAGAAAATTAGTTTTTTTGGCCCTCGGTGTATTTGACTTTGACACCATTTTAGAACATCTTGCATCTCCTTACTTGATGAGCCAGAAGGGGGCGGCGCTCCTGCTCTTTGCCAGATGGTGGCTTCAGCTGCCAATCTCCGGATGTAAACATCATCAACAACCAACAGGATGTTCTCTGGCTTGATGTCTGTGTGGATTATTTTACACTTGGTGTGGAGGTAGTCGAGTCCCTGCAGCACCTGCAAGACCACATTTGAGTCCAAGTTAATATTTGAGCCAAAGCTGGTTATCAAGGCCCAATCGCTCAAAATGTCAAAGTCATCAAGTCCTGCCTGGAGAACAAGTCAGAATAACGCCCTTTTCCATTAGTACTGGTACAGCACGACTCAACTCGACTCAGCCCGATTCCAAGGCTTTTCCATTACGGTACGTAGAACCGCTCCCTTTTGTCAGAACCCTGGGCTCTGTAGCCGTTTTCGCACTGCACAGCCCTCAACGGCCCGGCCCGCCCCTGGTTGGCCCAGAGCCCGGTCTGGCCCGCCCCCGCTCATTACGCATTGTCCGGAGAGCCGCCTTGAAGTGGGTGGGCAGTTCTCTGAAAGTGGGTGGGCAGTTCTCTTGAAGTGGGTGGAGTGTTCTTGTGTGCGCGCTTACAGTGTTTTAAGAGAGGAGACGCCGCTAAAAAATATTTGTTAGCTGAATATATATATTAGTGTTTCTGAGTTAATTTTTTGTTAATAACCGATTACAAATCAGCTTATGTTAGGACGTAAATAACACGAAGCGCGCACCCATTTCCGCCTTTCAGCGCAAGCTGAATGTCATTAAAATATAACTAATATTGTCTAACTCTTGCGCGCAGCCAGGGTTTTAAAATATAACTAATAATCTCTAACTTCTACGTGTAACCAGAATGTTACGTGGGGGGATTCCTTTATAGGTAAAGTGGACTCCTGAAAAAACCAATCCGCCGCCGTGGCTTAGAGGAAGCGCGCTCGGCTTTTCCACTCTACATTTTATCTTGACTCATACGGGTTTGAATCTCACCTGGTACAAGTTATTTTACGTTTGTCTTTTATTGGATAAAAAACAGGAGTTTGTTTGGTTAACACAAACTCCTTCTTTGTTTTTATCCAGTTTACTTTGGTTTCTAAGCGCAGTATATGGGCCGACCATGGTAAAGTTAGTTTTTTGTTGGACGTTGCCATGGACATTTGCGCTTTGTGGCTTCAACGGTGCCCAACGTCTATTGTAAAACTAACTTTACTGTGGTATACCAACTACAAAAATTTAGACTACACCACTGGCTGAGGTACAAGCCGTTTTTGCGCTTGGTGGGTGACCGACGACAAAATTCAGAGCGAGCTAGATGGAGCTCTGCCGGTCCGCTCGGAGCACTGTCAGGCCGTGCAGGGCGTCATTTCCCCAGCTCCGAGCTCCGCTGGTCACCGTGGAAGTTCCTCCATACTGCCGACTCAGGCTCCAAATCCCGGCCTTGCATGCTCAGTGGGCTCCGAGCTTTGCTGGTCACCGCGGAGAATCATTCGAGCGGCTGACTTGCAGAAGGCTGTTACCCAGACCCCGGCCTTGCATGCTCATGAAGGCCAAACTCAGATCCCATTAGACGGGCTGATCAGGACGGGTCTGGACGGAGGAAATGTATTTAAAAAATTGTTTTTTTTTTTATCAGTAAAGATAAAAAATTAATAAATGGTCCCAGCTTTATCATGAAATCCTGTTTCCATTTTAAAGACTATTAAATACTGTAATCTGTTAGAGTTAACTCAGCTGAAAAAAATAAAGAAGAGCTGTGGCCTTTAGTTCAACTTTATTCTAACCCACAGATGTACAAATCACAAAACAATAAGCTGATGATTTATTAAAGTGTAACTCACCTAAAAATTAACTTTTTTTAGCTGATAAACTCCCTAGAATGTGTTTAAAATGTTTTATAGCACTATGTCTGTGTTAATTTTCATGTATTTGTGCGTATTTGTTTAAATCGGCAATATTTGGTCTAAAAACGTGTTTATGGTAGTCCTATGGGTTGAACTGGTGAATTACACCTTAAATTTCTTATTGGTAAAAACTCTCATGTGTGATGTGTCTGCTCATGTTTGACGTCACATTGTCTCCTGCCTGAGTATAAAAGAGGTTCAACCATAGCCACTCCCCTTGCAGAGATCGTCCTTTCTGTCCGTGCGCACTGTCACACACTCTCTCGCGCGGTGCGACAGTCTGTACCATACAAGCACCACTGATCAATATCATTTTCAGATTAGCAACTTATTTATTTTAAGAATACTTTTCACTTCATCAAAATCTAATCAAAACTCCAGCGTTCTAAAAGTAGGTGGTTGTATTTGTTTTCTTATTCGGTGAAGGGCTGGTAATGCATGAATGCCAAGTTGGTCCAGAGGTAGGGAGCCGGTTTGGAACCCAAAGGACCAGGGTTTGATCCCCGGTCACGGCATACATTGTGGTATTATTTTCTTTCTTTTTTTAAAAGCCTTTTGTTTCGGATAGATTGGGTGAGAATAGTTAAATACATCTACATAATAATTCTTTGTTGTTGCTTGTTGTTTATTACTAATGTAATTTTAACATTCAAAAACAATGACGGTCTCTCGTCCTGGCCACACCTCCTCGCTCACCCCCCACCCACCTCCCCCTCCTTTAGGCGGTGTCTGTTGACACTCCCATTTTTTTTGCATTTTTCAAATCTTGTGCTGGGGCGGAGCTATCTTCTGACGGAGAGGTGAGTTACACTTTAATTTCACAATACCTCTCTCTGTTTCTCTAAAAGGCACAGCACGGCTAAATGAGTTATGAACCATGGTTTGTTTCAGGGGGAAAATTAAAAAAAAAATTATATTGATATTTCTAAAATATTGATATATCGCCCAGCTCTAGCAAAAAATATTTAAAGGGGACCACATATAGGTCTTTAAAATTTTTATGTTATGTCTGTGTGCTATCTTGACAATATTAATTCATTTTAATACACAAAATAATTCTTAGATAATTAATTATACCCTTTTTAATTCTGCCATTTTTAACTTTCGTTTTGAACGACCGGTTTCTGATACTGAGTTCTGAAGTCCACGCCCTTCAACGATCTGTTTACGCCCTCTGTAACAGCCAGTATCTGTAATGTGTTGTTGTTTTAAAATTAGCTCTTTTTTTATTACTCATTTGACTTACTGTTAGTGCTAGCTTAAGATAACTTACCGAAACCCGTCTGAGCGCGCCGCAATTTGCTGCTCCTTTTAGCATGAGACCACCCGAATCTGATGCTAATGTTAGCTTGTTCCTCTTCCAGTGTTCGCCAGCTCCGCTTGTTGCACGCGGCGATTTTGGGAGTTATCGCTGTTTCAGTCAAGACAACACAAATCAAAAAAGGCGTTCAATACAGGATCAACTGGACTTAAAGTCCAGTTGATCCTGTATTGAACGCCTTTTTTGATTTCATCATGTCCTGGACGACTGAGAATCTTCACCAGCAAGACAACACAAAGTTCACCAAGTGTCTCCCGTAAATTAATCCGTATGGAGAAGGTCCTCGCTGCTGCGAGGCTGCTGCGAGGCTGCTGCGAGGCTGCTGCGAGGCTGCTGCGAGGCTGTACAGTTGAAGCGCCGCTCCATCCGCCAGAAGAGGGTCCCGTTGCCGCCGGTCCCTACGCCGGGGGTCTGCTCGTTTAATTTTTTGCCGGCTGCGCGTTGGGAGCGATCGCAAATACACTAAAAATTGAACTAAAACATAAAAATAACAATTATACTTTATTTATAAAGCCATTTAAAAAAACCACAGCTGCAACAAAGTGCTGTACACATGAAATTAAGAACATATAAACAAAAGATGAGATGAAATCATGAAAAACAACAGTCATGTGTTTAATACAGAAGTGGGTTGAGCCTAACCAGGGGTTGCTAGGTGAGGGGCTGGACTCAGGTTGGGGTGGGTTGTGGCTCAGGTTTGAGGTGGTTGGCTGCGGTTTGTGACGTCACAAACCGCAGGAAGTGAGAAACGAACCGTTTTTATCACAGACAAATAAATCTACTTAGAGTAAATAAACCACTGGGTGCATTTCTTTGGCCTTAGGACTGTTTTTTTATGAAGTACATACCCAAAGTTGAGTAAAAAAAACATTAAAAAGTGAATTTTGCATGTGTGGTCCCCTTTAAATAAATCTGAACAAGACACAAAACCACACATCTAACAGAACAAAAACAATAGACAGGGGGGCGCTGTGGAGCGCTGATGGAGTAAGATGTACTTCGTGTCAGCTCCTCCGGGACATGTACTTAATATACTTTTTTGCACCTTTTAACATCCTTTTTCTGGCATAGACTGGTTTTTATTATCGAAGAAATACAAATAATCAATGCCCAAAGCGAGACCACTGAGGATAAATTTGGGGAAACACGACAGAGCAGCTCGCGGCGAGACCAACCATGAGGCTACGGTGGAACTTGATGCTAATAGCACTCTGCTAGCCAAACTGAAGGAGATGATCAACGAACTACGCACCGACCTCATCAACAGGTTTGAGACTATAGCTTCGGCTATTATTAAGAAGGAGGTGAAATATATTTCTATCAGTATTGCATTACACCCATTATGTTCCATTATTTGTATTCACTTAATTCTGCCTTATAATGTGAAATGTGACACAAGGCAGAACGTTTTTCTCTCGGGCTTTGTTTTCACTAGGGAACAATTACACGCCTGCACATGCAACACACCCAACATTTGATGATTGACATACAGAGCTGATAGCTTGTTGGCTGAGAGGCGGATCACTCACAGAGTAGGAAAAGTTCTAGGGCGGTTCCAAGGCGGTTCGGTTCCAGGATTGGTCCCACGAGGCGATGACGTCATCTAGAGGTATAAAACCGTGGTCCGCCTTCGAAGAGAGGGTGTGTGGACTTGTGCTCGGTGAGAGGTCTGTTGTTGCTGTAAGGTTTATTCTTATATGTACAATAAACCTACATAAAATTTGCACATTCGTTTCAGAGCTTCCTTCAACCTTTTGAATTCGCAACAATTTGGTGACCACCGACGTGCAGAGGTTTGTGGTTTCGTCTGAAACGAGAGATGATTTGGAGGGTTCCCCCCCCCCCACCGCCGACAGAGACAAGCACGCGCGCAGTCAACAGCCGGTGATTCACAGAGGTGAGCAGGACCCCTCTTACACAAAACGTCTGCGTTTGGACACACTAAATTATTTGTTGACTGAGGGCTGTTTGTCTCCAGGTGGCCAGTGGTTTATAATGTTAGCAGCTAAGAGTAAAAAAGAAAAAAAAAACGTGAACTACTGTTGGTATTTCATTTGAATGTGCATTTTTTTTGCGGTTTTTGTACATGTAAGTAAGGTGAAGAGCACAGAAGTTCCGCACACGCGTAGGGATAATTTACGGTGCCTTAAGTTTGCCCTTCCCACACATCCTACTTCTGCGCTCCGGCCTGTCGGCTGGGAGCCACGTTTTCTTTGGACTCCGGGAAACTGTGTAGTCGAGGCTTGATCGTGAACTCCGGGCATCTGTCGCCGTTGAGTCACAGGGCTTTCATCCGATGCACGGTTTTGCCGTATGAGTGGGTTGCCGCTCCGGGTTCACAAGTCGTCGTGCGTGTGATTTAAGTTCGCAGCCGAGACTGTGTTCGCTGTCAGAGTCACATTTTTCTTCCCCTTCCCAGTTAAAGTCGATTACCGTATTTTCCACTGTATAGGTCGCACCCATTCTTTTAAGATAACTTTCTTTTCTTTTTATTATTTATTGTTTTCTTTTCTCTTTTTTTTCGTGGCTTGCGACCTGTACTAGGTAGGTACGGTATACACGCAAACAAGGCAACAGGGAAAGATTTTTTATTTTCATTTTTATTCTCATTTATTGCATTTGTGAGTGTAAAAGCCAGGGAGACAGGAACCAGGTCTGGGGATGTGCCGAAGCAGTTTCGCAGATGCAAGAGAGCTGTCACACGGCCGGTCTCCCCCACTGATTTGTTGCAGTTCCTGCAGATGGGGCTCCCCTCCTCCTTCCACCCCCCCCGCCGCAGATGGCCTCTGGAGGTTCTGGTCCTGGGACCGCTTGGAGCTGCTGGCTCGAACTCAGATTTATGGCTTCTAACAAGATAATACTCTCCTGTTGGTGCCTGACATGGAGGCAAGGAGACATCTCCTCCCCTCCTCCCTCACACCCCCCCCCCTACGTGCCTGTGAACCTGCACGGCATAGAGGCCTCTTTCATCCGTGGGTCCGCCTCAAGGTTCCGGCTGATAACAGGGAGTTTTACAACTTAATCAGCTCAGGCTGGGACTGTAAAAGTTACTGTTTATTGGTGTGTACTTCAGTGCAGCTTTGGAAGAAAACTCCAGGGTAAAGTAGTTAGTTAATTACCAGTTAAAAGTTGGGTTATTACACGGTTTGTTTTTTATTTTCTGTTGCTGTGATTTTTTTTAAACACACTGACCTATGCAGTACTGTATTTTTTGCAGATATGTGCTTTTCACTCTCAGTGTTAAAGGCACATTTCTGATTTTTATAGGTGAGGTTCCAGGAACATGTTATGTTGCCTGCAGGGTTAATCTCACGCAATTAATTATGTTTCCAGTTCTCATCACTTCAGCCTGGTGGGGTGCAGGTCATGTTTAATGACATATGAACAAGGCCTGTGTAATGGTGGTTTGGAGTACTTTAGTGGTTTATTATTTGTTTTATTTGTTTTTTAGATATGTGTGTATTTTTTTTTCTTCTCTTCTTTCCTCTTGAGTGGACTGCCGCTTGTTTGTTCTACAGGACGTGTTTGGCCTTCTGACCTGCTCGACAGAGTCTGGAAGGGAGTCTTCACACAGCTGACATACTGCAGGGGGTGACTTTATTTAGGTGTTTTCTGAGGACTTCAGCTTGACATCTGATCAGTGAACGTTGCAGGTGCTCCATGACGACATTTAATTAGCAGTTAATTGTTTCTATTTGGTGGTGGATTTCACTTATACACAGATATGCAGTTCTCAATTTACAATTTTATTCCTCACCCCACAACATTACACTTGTTTGCATACATTTAGGTTACCTCCATAGCATGGAGTGGTTGCATCATGACTCTCTAGTGTTGAACACCATTTTTGGACAGATTACATGTATGCTGTCATTGAAGCTAGGTTTTGCTAACAACTCCTCACCTGCACTGGACTGCACTGAACTGTCGAATTGCGTTGTGATCAGCTGTGCTGCAAGCTGTCACCACCTGCACTGAACTGAAAATGCACTGGACTGCAGATATGCATCATGTTCAGCTAAAGCCAAGCTGTCATGACTCGTGCCTGAACTGTTACATGGAGTTTTACGTTTTGCACCAAGTCTATGAACTGTGGTCTGCACCCACTGCTGGACTCTTGACATCTCCTATGGGGGCTGGAGAACTCATGACAAGTGAAAGTCAAGCTGGAAACGTCACTACCAAACTTTGCAGCCTGGCTGATGTGTCAGCTGACCATGTGATCTTCAGGTGGTGGTTCAATAACTACAGTTTTTCATGATCATATTCTTTGCTATGGTAGAACCTCACGCACACTCATTATTCATACATACATGTACAGATCTCACTGACACGTGACCTGCAAGGCCACACACGTTTTTGTTTTAACCTTCACGTACTCTCAGTACAGTTGTTCGATATGGGCACCTGTTGCATTCCTTTTTGGATGTGTGTTTGTCTTTTTCTTTTCTTTTTCCTCACCTTTTGACAGGCATAGGTAGAGAGGTTGCTGGCATGATGCAGAGAAGGAAGGTAAATGTTTTCTTTGTCCTGGAGACCGAGTGGAAGGGCAGCAAGGCTCACGGTGTTGGAGCAGGATTAAAGCTCTCTTACTTTGGTGTGGATAGTGGAGAAGATGGAGTAGAGGTTATGTTGAAGAAGAAGTTGACATAGGATGTCGTGGTGGTGTGACATGTGTCTAATGGGGGATGTGTCTTATGGTTGAAGTATTACGTCTGATGCTACTGGTTGGGTTCGGATGTTTTGAGTTTTTATTTTTTCTTTCTGGTAGTATTTCCACCTGCAGTACAGATGACGTTTGTGTTATGAGCATTTCCATTGTTTTCTTTGTAACAGGATGTTTTTTGTTTACCTCCTGTTTCAAAAAAGGGGATGGGAGATAACAAATATACTGTATAGTTAAACACACCATTTCAAATACCTAATTAGATCAACGTTTTAACTCTTCATACAGTGATGAGAGCTGGAAACAGTTATACATTTGATAAAGTTATAAAAGATAATTTTAATAAGTGCCTAAAAACAGGTTGGATCTGAATGTTTGGGGTAATTTATATAGATTTAGTGCTGACTTTTTCTTATTTTTCATTACAGGTCAATTCTGGACTGCTGATGATCTGTCAGCCCTGTGACAGAACGTGTAAGATAAAATTGTGAATAATTTATATTTGAAAAGGGGAAATGCACTTTACAATGTTTCCACAGCTGTGATGGACAAACAGAGGAACCTTACCATAACTGGGTTTACATTCCTCCCCTTTTCAGCAGATTAATTAATGTTGAATGAATGCTTAATGTTGCAGTGTAACCAATGAAGGGAAAATCTATTTCCCTGCACCATTTTTATTTATTTATCTTACAGGTTAACAGGTGGAACATGCAGCAGAGCAGAACTAATCACATTAACTAACAAACTAACCAACTAATCACTAATATATGCCAAGGTTTTCTCATTATTTGTTGAAACCTCTCAATTGTTGTTTACACCATATGTTGAAAGGTTACATATGGTTATTCTTACACCTGTGAAGAATGACTGTGAGTTTGATCCAGGAGGTCCAGAAGGATTGACGGTTGTTGAGATGAATGAGTCAGACAGAATGTGAATGTTTCAGACAGATTAATGTGATTTTATATACATATATGTTTGTGCTTGGTGAATTAGCAGTACAATAGTTGTGTGTTGATAGATTTTTGAGAAAGGTGTACAGGGTTTTCACTATTTTCCTATAGATATAATTTAGTTTTATCAATTTTAATTCTTAGATTTGAACGATAATTAGAAATGTTTTAGAGGATACATTTTAGCTGCACCTTGTTAAGAAGTATCAGAGTAAGCCTAGCGGTGAATTTTACTGATAGGAAATGTTTGTGGTAGAACATTCTGGTACAGAGAATAATAATATATATATATATAGGAAATGGATGTGAATAAGATATTTGAGTTTGACAGGTTATGGAAGGATTTTTGTGTTTTCTGTTCTGATTAGATTAATCATAGATTAAGTGTTTAATTTTCTGAATGTGGTCTTAGCCCTTATCACAGACATCTCTGAATAAGAGCAGTTGAGCTTTTCTCAGATATCAGACTAGTCAACAGAGTAGTGTAGGGTTTTTCTCCTCACAGGTGTCTATGATGATGAAGATGAGATGGCCTGACTTGGCTAAAGCATAGTTCACATTCTTTGCTAAGGTTAACACATACCTGAAATGGAGCAGAGTATATGCAATGTTTTGAAGTTTGTTAAGAGTTGATAATTCAATTTTGGGTAATTTAAGGGTTTTTGAGAAAGTATTGGATTTATAAAGTCAAGTTAAAGTCCAGTTGTTTTTTATTGAACGCCTTTTAAGGTATTGAATTTAACTTCATTATTCCTGCATATACCCTGTTGAGGCGTGATATTTGATAGGAGGGACAGCCCGCTTCATTTTATTGTTTTGTTTTTATTTTTATTTGTTTTATGGTTTCATTTTTACATTTATTTTTGTTTATTTTTGTTTGTTTTTGTTTATTCTTTATTACTTTTTCCGTTTGTTTTGTTTATTTCTTGTTACATTTATTTGTTGTTTTGTTTATTTTATTTTCATTCTTTGTTTTTGGTTGATTTCTTTGCTTTTTGTTACATTTATTTTTTAAATTGTTAGTTTTCTATTGCGTTTCCAGCTTATAAGCTCTGACGGTTACCGTATATTTTCTGTTTAGTTTTTATTACCATTTATATTATTGCTTATTTTATATGAGGGTTTTATATTCTGGGTGGGTAACTTAAATGTAATATTGCTGTGGGAGGGAATGTTAGAGATTTCCAATGTGTATCAAGTTTTTAATTGCATTCTCACATAGAACATATAGGATTTTGTTGACATGATGTTTGTCATGTCAAAAGGGGAATTGAAATATATTTCTATCAGTATTGCATTACACCCATTATGTTCCATTATTTGTATTCACTTAATTCTGCCTTATAATGTGAAATGTGACACTAGGCAGAACGTTTTTCTCTCGGGCTTTGTTTTCACTAGGGAACAGTTACACGCCTGCACATGCAACACACCCAACATTTGATGATTGACATACAGAGCTGATAGCTTGTTGGCTGAGAGGCGGATCACTCACAGAGTAGGGGAAGTTCTAGGGCGGTTCCAAGGCGGTTCGGTTCCAGGATTGGTCCCACGAGGCGATGACGTCATCTAGAGGTATAAAACCGTGGTCCGCCTTCGAAGAGAGGTGTGTGTGGACTTGTGCTCGGTGAGAGGTCTGTTGTTGCTGTAAGGTTTATTCTTATATGTACAATAAACCTACATAAAATTTGCACATTCGTTTCAGAGCTTCCTTCAACCTTTTGAATTCGCAACAGAGGTTACTGCAGTTTTGACAAAATTGGAAGCTAGAATGACCTCGGCCGAAGCTAATATAGCCTTGCATGGTAGTCTGCCGCTACCGGTGTATGAATGTGTGTAGCACTTTGAGATTTTCACTAATGAAAAGTGTGTTATAAATTGAATTCATTATTATTATTATGATAATATATCCGACCTGGAGCAGGCGGCTAACGACTGGGACGAGAAGCTAACCATCATGGAGGCCCGGATTGCCTCCCTAAACACGACAGTAGACACGTTGGCTAAAAAATGTGAGGACTTGGAGGGTCGTTCCAGGCTGAATAACATTCGCCTCGTGGGGGTACCTGAGGGCTCAGAGGGCCAACACCCCACGAAGTTTGTGTCAACGCTGCTTCAAAACCTGCTCGACCTCGAAGCCAGGCCCGCCATCGACCAGGCCCACCGTGCCCCGCGGACCAGACCAACGGAGGAAAAGCCTTCGCGCCCGCTCGTGGTCCGGGTCGCCTTGCTTCAGGATCGAAATGAGATCTTGCGGAGGGCTCGGGAGTCGTCTCCTCTGCTTTATGAAGGAAAACGTGTCCTCATCTTTCCTGACTATTCGCCCACAGTGACTAAAAAATGTGAAAAGTTCATGGCGGTGAAGAGGGAGCTACACTCCTGCCCTGGGGTGAAGTTTGGGCTTCTTTTTCCTGCTACTCTGCGGATCACTCTTCCAAATGGTCAAACTCACAAATTCGAGGATGCAGACCTGGCTGCAGACTTTGTTAAGAAGAACATTAAAAATGTGGTCGACTCATCCGTGTTATAAACTCGAAATTGTGCTGTTTAAGTGCCCTGTTTACACATTCCGATTGTGGTTTCCACTCTGACTGCTTATTTTGGTTGGGCCTTGGGGCCCAAGAGGTATATCTATGACATGATCATACAGCTATATTAGGTTGTTTACAACACTTTGGGCATTATAATTGCTGTATAACGTGTTTTTGTACTGTAAGAGTGCCTTCAAAATATCACATGAGTATATCAGGATTTACCTCAAATGTTTATTTCTAGGCTTTTTTACTTTTATATATACATAGATACAGTATATTTACTTAGTTACTTTTATTTTCCTTTATTAGGTATTACTTCAGCTGGCTTTTATGGGTCTGCTCGTACATTAGTTCTTTTTATTATTATTTTTTAAATTTTATTTTTATTTATTTATTTATTATTATTATTATTTTTATTTTATTTTATTTTTTAATGTTTTTCTTATGCTCTATAGGACAAGATTCTCTTTTATATGTATAAAATTCTCTTATATATGTATAGGTGTGGGTGTAGGTGCGTACATACAGTATGTGTGTGTGTGTGGGCATGTGTAGCCCAGACGAAGATTCTAGCACATTGATATGCAGATTACATTTAGTACATGGATACACAGACAGAGGGTAAAGGTGGGCTGCACATGTGTACATATACATTTTTTTTTTAATGCTAGTTCTTTATATGGTGCAATTCTTGAATACTGTTTAACTTGCATCATGTTCCCAGGAAGGGGCGGTAGCGGTTGGTACTGCTCTTGTTCTTCCCCCTTTCCTCAGTCCTTGGTGAACTGTGTGCTAGGTTCTTTTTGAGATCTTTGTGGGGTCTCGCGTGTCCTGTTTGGGGGGATGCTTCGGCGAGTGGGTGAGAGTGGGGGGTTTGCAGTGGGTGGGATCTTGTGTATCCCGATTGGAGGGATGCTTCGGCGAACGGGTGGGAGGGGGTGGTTGGGGGTGGGTGGGATCTCGCGTGTCCCAATTGGGGGGATGCTTCGGCGAGGGGGTGGGTCTAGGGGGTGTTTTGGTTTGTTGGGATACACACATTGTTTGACGTCATTGTATGGGTGTTTTCCTTTTCTTTTTTTTTTCTCCCTACCTCCCTTTCCCCTCTCCCTTTCCCCTCTTTCTTTCAGGCGACCAGGGGGCAGCCCCTCCTATTCTACTCTGGGCTGAACTATGGCTGATTCTATCCCGACACCAGCAGCAGGGGTAGGACAGGAGATCTGTTTTACCAGCTTTAATTGCAGGGGGATTAACACCCCACAAAAGCACAGTAAGGTAATACACCATATACAACGCTTGGGGACACACATAGCATTTTTGCAGGAGACACATCTTAGGAATGGGGACCACCTAAAGTTGAGGCGTAGCTGGGCTGGTCAGGTTTTCCACTCCTCTTTCAACACCAAATCCAGGGGGGTGGCGATTCTTATTAATAAATCTACCCCGTATGTGCACTCTCAAACCATTTCTGATTCATATGGCAGATACATTATTATCACGGGTACCATCCAAAATATTCCGGTAGCTTTGGTTAATATTTATGCTCCCAATTGGGATAATGACAACTTTTTTAAACACGTTTTTCAACTACTACCCGACATGTCCACTTATCATCTCATAATGGGAGGCGACTTCAACTGCTGGCTAGATCCCCAGCTGGACCGTTCATCTCTAAATATAGTCACGCCCTCACGCTCCTCCAAGGTCATAAACTCCTTCATGTCAGAATTCAATGTGCAAGAGGCTTGGCGATTTCTACACCCTTCTCAGAAGGTTTTCTCTTTTTTCTCCCCAGTCCACCACACCTACACGCGCATTGATTTCTTTCTGATAGATAACAGATTGCTATCTCGGCTCACCGGATGTAAATACAATGCTATTGTTCTATCAGACCACGCCCCAGTTTCCATAACTATCAGATTTGGCTCTCACTCCGTCGAACGACCGCCGTGGAGACTTAATACCCGCCTATTGACGAATGACAGGTTTGTATCCTTTGTAGCGCGACAAATAGACTTATTCCTAGAGACCAATAAAAGTCCCGGAATCTTGGCCTCATTGCTTTGGGAGACACTTAAGGCCTTCATTAGAGGAGAAATTATCTCTTATGTAAAGTACGAAAATAAATTACGAAAAGATAATTTTAATACACTGACGCGCTAAATCTCTCAAATTGATAACTTGTATGTCACATCCCCTTCTCTTGTTTT
The DNA here is from genome assembly GCA_038048925.1 of Garcialebias charrua. NCBI lineage: Eukaryota > Metazoa > Chordata > Actinopteri > Cyprinodontiformes > Rivulidae > Garcialebias > Garcialebias charrua. Next base: position 70,777 of record JBBPBX010004593.1, read on the forward strand.
ATACAAGGATAGACTGATCTTACAGGCTGAGTTTGATGTGCTCATGACCCAACACACTACAGAGATGTTACTTCAAACAGGTGCCCAATTTTATGAACATGGGGATAAAGCTGGCAAACTGTTAGCTCATCGGATTCGTCGTCTATCAGCCTCTCGCCATATCAACCAGATTCAAACTGATCAGGGTACCACTGTTAACCCAATACAGTAGAGATCAACCTGGCCTTTAGAGATTTTTACGAAAAACTTTACTCCTCGGATTGTTCTCCCTTGGAGACAGACTTCGATGATTTCTTTGACACCTTGGAAATCCCTACCATTGGTCAGGATGTGGCTGACAATCTTGAAAGACCCATTGATGTCTTGGAACTCTCTAAAGCAATCAAAGCTTTGCAGGGGGGGAAATGCCCAGGTCCTGATGGATTTCCCTGTGAATTTTATAGGACATTTTGGGACAGGCTTTCCTCTTTACTCCTGGTTGTATACAATGAATCCTTAACTTCTGGACATCTACCCCAGACCCTTAACCAGGCTGTTATTACCTTATTGGCAAAAAAGGACAAAGATCATTTGCTCTGCGCCTCCTACCGTCCAATAAGTCTCCTCAATGTTGATTTCAAATTACTGGCAAAGACGTTAGCGCTAAGATTAGAAGCTGTACTCCCTAGTGTGGTAGGAATGGACCAGACCGGTTTCGTGCGAAATAGGAACTCCTTCTTTAACATAAGACAGCTCTTCAATGTTTTATACAGCTCACCTTCTGACAGTACCCAAGAAGCTGTGATATCTTTGGACGCTGAGAAGGCTTTCGACAGGGTCGAGTGGTCATACTTATTTTACTCGATTAAGAAATTCGGCTTTGGAGAGACCTTCTTCTCCTGGATTAAACTGCTTTACTCTGACCCTTATGTGTCAATTTAGACAAACAGGAACCATTCAGACTATTTTCGTCTCGGCCGCTCTATGCGCCAAGGCTGCCCATTGAGCCCGCTGCTATTCGCTCTAGCAATTGAACCCCTCGCAATAGCACTTAGAAATAGTACGAGCATTGTGGGTGTGGTGAGGAAAGACTTAGAGGCTAAGTTGTCTCTATACGCCAATGATCTCCTTTTGTACATTTCCAATTTGGATGTCTCTATTCCCGCTATACTTGCTACATTGGGTAGATTCGGACAACTGTCAGGTTACAAACTAAATCTTAACAAAAGCGAACTATTTCCTGTCAATGCGCTGGCTAAGAGCTATCCATTGCACACACTAGTGCATTAACAGAGTACCCGAGTTTTCGACAACTCGAGTGCTTTGACTTCTATCGAGGCTTTTTTGTCCAACTCGGCTACCCGTAGTGACGTCACATTTCACATTTCACAGCTCGCGGGGCAGCTTTTAGCTTTTAGTAGACGCTACAAAATGGATTCCTGTGTGCGCACGGATGTTAATGGAGCAGGCCGTCTTGTCAAAAAGGTAAAACAGTTTATAATTGTATAAATTGCGCCACTCATTGAAACATCCTGACGTTCTTTTTCTATGAACACCGTAGTAGATTGTTGTGACAGCAGAGGGCAGTGTTGCAATGCAGGTCCCATATAACACGGTCGAAACGGCTTCATCTCTCTCGTTTAACAAAGAAAAAGAAACAAATATTAATCTCTCTAGAGCTATTTTAAAATCTATAAACACAATCTCTAAAAGTAAACCTAAATTGCACAGCTGCAGGCGGTGGTGCGGTGTGGCTGTGGCCCCATTTGTTTTTTAAGTTTCGGTTTTCATCGCCTTATACTTTCACTTTTAATATTATTAATATAACTAATAGTTTTGTTTTTCCTGTGACTTATGTGCAGTATGATAAATGATAGGAGCATAATAAATGCTCCCAATGCTTTGTTGGTCTTTTTTTTCTTTTTGTAAACACGTTTTTAGGCATTTATATTTATTTATTTATTTTGCATCGTAAGACACTGTGACGTCATCGGCTACTCGAGCGTCGTTCGAGTTTTTTTATGTTAATGTCGAGGTTAAAAATTATGTACTCGTTCAACCCCTAGCACACACTACCTTTTAAGGTTGTGGATCAAGGCTTTTCCTATCTAGGAATCAAAGTTACATCTAAATATGGAGACCTCTTCAAAGCCAACTTTTCCCCTCTGCTAACTCACATCAAGGAGGACTTTGATCGCTGGTCGATGCTGGGTCTTTCTTTAGCTGCCCGGGTTAACGCTATTAAAATGAATATCCTACCTCGTTTCTCCTACCTATTTCAATGCATACCTATCTTTCTCCCGCGGTCCTTTTTTAACAAACTAGATGGTATAATTATCAAATTTCTTTGGAATGGGAAAGCTCCTCGAATCCGTACTGAATTTTTACAGCGGCCTAAGGAGCTGGGTGGCATGGCCCTCCCAAATCTAAGGTTCTATTACTTGGCCTCAAATATTAGACTTTTTCGATATTGGCTTGAGGTGGGTGGTCCCTCTTCTCCAGCCTGGGTCTCCATGGAAGCCAACTCTGTAAGTCCCGTGTCTTTGGCAGCTCTGCTATACTCTCCATTACAATCCTCAACTAAACCTTACACTTCTAATAAATTGGTGGAGGGATCTTTAAAACTATGGAAACAATTCAGACGGCACTTTGGCCTACAACCTATTTCGATACATGCTCATTGCTATTCACTGTTCTTTAGTTTTAGCAGGTCGCTTTCGTAAATGAGCCATGAGGCTCAATAAGATTTACCTGACTAAATAAAGGTTGAAAAAAAATAAATAAACTCAAACCACACTTTTCCGCCATCTCTTTCGGATAATGCTTTCTTGTCATGGCGGAGAAAGGGTCTCTCTACCTTTCACGACATGTACATTAACAATACCTTCGCCTCATTTCAACAAATCTCCGAGAAGTTCGATATCCCTCGTCACCAGTTCTTTAGACATTTACACCTCCAGATGCAGGAAAAGAGCCACCTGCATCATGAAAGACCTCACTCACCCAGCACACTCACTCTTTGCCCCACTCCCCTCAGGACGGAGGTTGAGGAGCATCAAATGTAGAACCACTAGACTGAGGAACAGCTTCTACCCTGAGGCTGTTAGACTCATGAATAAATAAATAATAAGAATAATCACTGCAAAATATCACATCATGCTGATGCTGATCTGTTTTCTTGTTGCTGTGTTCATCTGTGACCATCTGCTCATACAGACTCGTGTTCGTGCTGCTGTTTATAATGATGTTTTTCTACTACATTAGGGCTTAGTGTATTACTAGTTGATGTTTCTCTTAGTTAATCCTAGATGTTATTACTGTTTTTCTCTTGCATTTGTTGTTGGATGTAACTGGGACCCCGTGTACATAATCTCGTTTTCATCACATGTACCACATGTACAAGGTACATCTGCCCTTCATCTCCAAGATCCTTGAAAAAACTGTTGCTAGTCAATTTCACTCTCACCTGTCCAACAACAACATTTATGAAGAGTTTCAATCTGGATTTCGCCCCCACCATAGCACCGAAACAGCCCTAGTAAAAATCACTAACGACCTTCTTCTTGCTGCTGACTCTGGTCTTCTGTCCATCCTCATTCTTCTTGATCTAAGTTCTGCCTTCGACACCATCTGTCATTCTATCCTCCTCAACAGACTAACCTCCATTGGCATCTCAGGTACCCCGTTAGACTGGTTCACCTCCTATCTCTCTGACCGCACTCAATTCATTCAGCTTAAATCCTTCCGTTCCCAGTCTTCCCCTGTCTCCACGGGTGTCCCCCAAGGCTCTGTCCTCGGACCCCTCCTCTTCATCATTTACCTCCTTCCTCTAGGCCACATCTTCCGCAAACACGGCATCCATTTCCACTGCTATGCTGATGACACGCAGCTCTACTTGTCATCAAAACCAAACTCCACCCACCCGCCCTCCATCCTCACCGACTGTCTCATTGAGCTAAATCACTGGTTTTCTAACAATTTCCTTCAACTAAACAGCAACAAAACAGAAGTCATTCTCGTCGGTACCAAAAACTCTATTTCAAAATCAGAACATCTTCTCGTCCCCCTTAACAACTCTCTGCTATCCCCCTCCCCTCAGGTCAAGAGCCTCGGTGTCATCCTCGACACCACTCTTCCTTCACTTCACACATCAACAATATTACTCGGTCTGCCTATTTCCACCTCCGTAATATTAACCGTCTCCGTCCTTCTCTCACGCCCCGCTCCACAGCCATCCTGGTGCACAGTCTTGTGACTTCCCGTATTGACTACTGCAACTCCCTTCTCTACGGCCTCCCCAACAAATCTCTCCACAAGTTACAGATGGTCCAGAACTCAGCTGCCCGTGTCATCACTCAAACCTCCTACTATGATCACATCACTCCTGTCCTGCAGCAGCTCCACTGGCTCCCGGTTAAATCACGCATCATCTTCAAAATTCTACTCCTCACGTTCAAAGCTATCCACAACCTTGCCCCTCCTTATCTATCTGACCTCCTACAAATCTCCATCCCATCACGCTCTCTCAGGTCCTCCTCTTCACTACAACTCCATGTACCCTCTGCCCGCCTCTCCACCATGGGGAGCAGGGCCTTCACCTGCTCTGCCCCTCACCTCTGGAACGCTCTACCGCCCGACCTTCGAAACACCACCTCCCTTTCTCTGTTCAAGACTGCCCTGAAAACCCATCTCTTTAGACTAGCTTATCATTAACTTTACTAAATGTATTTTTATCTTCCATTTTATATCCTTTATGTATTTTATATTTCAATTTGTCGCTGATAATGTTTGCTCTGTATTCACTGTGTTGGTTTGTTAAGTGTCCTTGGGTGTCATGAAAGGCGCTTTTAAATAAAATGATTATTATTATTATTATTATGTGGTGCAAATGACAATAAAGACTCTCTGACTGACTCTGACTTTAGGTACTTACAAGTGCATAGTTTTGTCAGATCCACCTACCCAAACTTTCCCAACCTTCCCGTGGATACAACCCTGGACATTTTTCTAAAACCCCAGGTCAAACTGAAATGAGCTATTTCTTCCACATACAATCAAATTATGACTCTACGTCCCCAAACTCTAAACTCTATTAAACTACTCTGGGAAGAGGATCTGGGTCAGACCATCTCAGAGGATCTTTGGTCATAAGTC
>JBBPBX010004594.1:0-30881 GCA_038048925.1 Garcialebias charrua
TGTGGGATCACCTGCCATGCAGTGGGCTTTCCGAGTGAGGCGTTTGCTGTGTAAGTCCTGCAGTGAGGGCAAGGAGGTGCCCACGATCTTCTCAGCTGCTCTCACAATGCGCTGGAGGCTCTTGCGGCAGGATGCAGTACATGCACCAAACCACACAGTGATGCAGCTGGTCAGGACACTTTCTATGGCACCTCTGTAGAAGGTGCTCATGATGGGGGTTGAAGCTCCAGCCCTTTTCAGCTTGCGGAGAAAGTAGAGACGCTGGTGAGCCTTCTTTGCCAGTGCTGCAGTGTTCCTGCTCCAGGACAGGTCCTTTGAGACGTGCACTCCCAGGAACTTGGTGCTGTCTACTCTCTCCACTGCGGTGCTGTTGATGGTCAGAGGGGCATGTTGGGCATCCTTCTTCCTGAAGTCCACAACAATCTCCTTTGTCTTCTCCACGTTGAGAGTGAGATTGTTGTGTCCGCACCACAAGGCCAGGCGGCTCACCTCGTTCCTGTAGTCCGTCTCATCGTTGTTGCTGATGAGACCCACCACTGTTGTGTCGTCCGCAAACTTGATGAAGTGGTTGGAGCTGTACGATGGTGTGCAGTCGTGTGTTAGCAGGGTGAATAGAAGGGGGCTCAGCACACATCCTTGTGGGGCCCCTGTGTTCAATGTGATGGTGCTAGATGTGTTACTCCCGACCCGCACTGTCTGTGGTCTCCCGGTCAGGAAGTCTAGCAGCCAGTTACACATTGAGGTGTTCAGCCCCAGACTGTCCAGTTTAAGGATGAGCTGTTGGGGGATGATGGTGTTAAATGCCGAGCTGAAGTCGATGAACAACATTCTAACATAGGAGTCCTTCGTGTCCAGATGTGTGAGAGCTGTGTGAAGGGCAGAGGAGATGGCATCGTCGGTTGAGCGATTAGGTCGGTATGCAAATTGGAAGGGATCCAGGGAGTCAGGGAGGACAGATGTGATGCTTTTCATGACTAGCCGTTCAAAGCACTTCATCAGGATGGGGGTGAGTGCTACTGGGCGATAGTCATTGAGGCATGCGGGCGTTGCCTTCTTTGGGACAGGGATGATGGTGGTGGCTTTGAAACAGGTGGGGACGATGGCCTGGCTCAGTGAGATGTTAAAGATGTCCGTGAAGACCGCTGCGAGTTCCCCTGCACAGTCCTTCAGCACACGACCAGGTATGTTGTCAGGACCAGAGGCCTTCCGGGCGTTAATCTTGATGAATGATCGCCTTACGCTGTCTGAGGACAGCGTCAGCACCTGGCCATCAGGAGAGGGGGGGAGTTTATGTGCTGGTGTGCTGTTACTTGCCTCGAACCGAGCAAAGAACTCATTCAGTTCATTCAGCGCAGAGGCTGAGCTGTCACAGGTCTGGGGGGGTGGTTTGTAGTTTGTGATGGTCTGTATTCCCTGCCACAGACTGCGTGTATCCCTGCTGTCCTTGAAACGGTGAGCTATTTTCCCAGAATACTGCCTCTTTGCCTTTCTGATGCCCCGGTCCAGGTTGTTTCTGGCTGCCCTCAGGCCCACCTGATCTCCCGCTTTGAAGGCAGCATTCCTGGCTTTCATGAGTCTGTGAACCTCAGCTGTCAGCCATGGCTTCTGGTTAGCCCGAACAGTGATGGTTTTAAGGTTGGTTACATCATCAATGCACTTGGTGATGTATGAACATACAGTGTCTGAGTACTCCTGGAGACATGTGGTGTTGTTTGTGGTAGCAGCTTCTTTGAACATACTCCAATCTGTGGTGTCAAAACAGTCCTGGAGTGCCTCTGAAGACCCCTCTGGCCACACTCGTATCTGCTTGCGGACTGGTTTTGTGACTTTCACCAGTGGCCTGTATGCTGGCTTTAGCATAACACAGATATGGTCAGAAGCACCAATGTGGGGGAGGGGGATGGCTCTGTAGGAATTTTTCATGGTGGTGTAAACCTGGTCCAGGGTGTGGTTTCCTCTTGTTGCAAAGTTTATGTTTCTGTATGTTTTTGGTAATACACTCTTTAAATCTGCATGGTTGAAATCACCAGCCGTGATGAGAAAAGCATCAGGGTGGGCTGTTTGTTGCTCACTGATGTGCAGATATAGTTCATTCAGTGCCTCACCTCTATCTTTGCTGTTGGAGCTTGGAGGGATATATACAGCAACAATCATAACAGCTGTAAACTCCCTCGGTAAAAAGAACGGTCTGCATTTAATAGTCATGAACTCCACTAAATGTGAGCAGTGTTTGTAGACCACAGCAGCATCACGACACCATGCGTTGTTGATGTAAACACAGAGCCCGCCTCCGCGAGTCTTACCTCCCTTGATGAAAGCTCGGTCCGCTCTGTAGCATGTTAGCTGCTCCAGCTGAATAGCATGGTCCAGAACGTTGTTGTTAAGCCACGTTTCCGTGAATACAAACACACAACAGTCTCTCACAGTCTTTTGTGTCGTTCGTAGCAGGCGTATATAATCCAATTTGTTGTCCAAGGAGCGCACGTTAGCCAGAACCATGGATGGAATAGCCGGCCTGTGTGGGCTAGCTGCTAGCCTAGCTCTGATACCTCCGCGTTTACCCCGCTTCTGTTTCCTGTCACGCCGCTTGTGGCGTTTCCATGGCGGGCGCGGTGAAGCGTCACGCCGCTTGTGGTACTTCCACGGCGGGCGCGATGAAGCGAGGCTCGGGGCTGGCTTCCAGAGCAGCTCGCAGTCACGAAGCTCACGTAACTCCTCCTCGAGCTCATGTAGCTTCTCCTGGAGTTCGCTGTTTATTCCCAAATGAGCGGTTTTTCCGACATCAAGCAGGAATTCACGGCTATACTTGCGTTCTTGAACACGTAGACAAGACAAAGACGTGCCGGCAAATTGCGGCGTGCAGGACAAAATGTGTGTCTTTGATGTGTGTCCCATCGGTGTATGAATGTGATCTAAAGCACGGATTAGTCTATATGATCTAGTAGAGTGTCCAACTAGGAGGAGACCCCGAGGAAGACCCAGGACACGCTGGAGAGTCTATGTCTCTCGGTTGGCCTGGGAATGCCTTGGAATCCTCCCAGAAGAGCTGGAAGAGGTGGCTGTGGAAAGACATGTCTGGGCTTCCCTGATCAAGCTGCTGCCCCTGCGACCTGACTTTCGAACAAGCGGAAAATAATGGATGGATGGATCTAGTAGAGTGCTGTATGAATGGATAAATTAGGGCACAGATTGTGTTGTAAAGTACTTTGAATCTTGATAAGGTAGAAAGGTGCTATGTAAGTACAGTCCATTACTAAAGAGTTTGTGTAATACTTCCAGCAGTGCCCCTTTCCTCCAATTTGTGTACATCAAAGAGGAGACAGTTGGAGTGGTAGGTCTTACAAGTGCCTGGAGCTGGTGACTAAAAGCTGGACTGGTCTGAGAACACTGACATACAATGTAGAAAATGGCAGAGTAGGAAGTACCTCCGGAAAAGGCAGGCAACCTTTAACAACTACAAGAAACTCTTGCTGGTGTTTTCTCAGTCAAGACTGCAGGATATCTGTAACAACATCACACATCTTCTGCTTGTTACCATCACAAGGCAGATGAGTACATTCTGTGATAGGTTGCTTTCACAACAATGCGCAACTAATAGACTAAAAAAGTTATGTTGATTATTCAAGTTAACAGAAGTGGATGGGAAAGATGATGTTGGCTGGACAGGTCTGTACCCTTTGCACTGGCTATCTTGTGTAGGGATGCACCGATCCACATTTCTCACTTCCGATCCGATACCAATACTTATTAACTCAGTATCGACCAATACCGATACTTTTCCGATCCGATACTGTTCAGGTATGTGCCTCCATATAATGAAACTTTTGCATCCAAACTATTCATTTTAACATTGTGTGAGATAAACCCAATGAAGACACTTTTAAGCCTTACAGTAAGGAACCCACTGACCTTCACAGCACACAGGACAAGAGGCAATTATACCACACATATCCTCCTTACTCATGGTGCAGCTGAAAAACTAAAAAAGCGCTAAGCATGATGGGAAAGACAACATAGCACTCCCCTTAACCAATAAGAGAGTGGATTATAGCTGGAAAACAGATTTAGCTGGAAAACTTTTCCAGCTAAATCTGGAAAACTAAAAACAACAGTAGCTCATGGCTCACTGCTAAAGCTGGAAAACTAAAAAAAACGCTAAGCATTATGGGAAAGACAACAAAATCCACTCTCTTATTGGTTAAGGGGAGTGGCTGTGTTGTGTTTCCCATCATGCTTAGCGCTTTTTTAGTTTTTTCAGCTTTAGCTGGACAAACTATTGGTTATAACTATTGGTTATAATGGGAAAGACAACAAAATCAACTCTCTTATTGGTTAAGGGGAGTGGCTGTGTTGTCTTTCCCATCATGCTTAGCGCTTTTTTAGTTTTTTCAGCTGCACCATGAGTAAGGAGGACATGTGTGTGGTATAATTGCCTCCTGTCCTATGTGCTGTTAAAGTCAATGGGTTCCTTTTTGTAAGGCTTAAGAGTGTTGTTCATTGGGTTTATCTCACACTATGTTAAGAAATGCAGTCACAGAATGTGATTGAACACAAGTGCTCTTTGAAGCTGTATCGGAAAAATATCAGCAGGTTTGATCCGATACCCGATACTTAAATAATGCTGGTATCGGATACCGATACTGGATCGGATCTGCCCCATCCCTAATCTTGTGATATCCTTTCTGCCTTTAAATATTTATAACATCTATGATGTTTGCTATTTTATGGAATTAAGCATTGTTTTGGTCTTTAACATGTGTAATTGGCTTGTTTGCCATGTCTTTATTTTTTATTATTATTGAGGCTGTGAATTCTATCAATTTCCTTTGGGGTCAATAAATTCTCTCTGTTTATCTCTTCTGACAACCAGCTTTCTTATTCTGTTTTAATGTCAAAACAAAACCACAATGAAAACAAGAGATCTGTTACGTTATGTTAGACGCACTTGACATCCTTTCACTTTTCATTTCAGACAAGGTGTTCTCTCAAAGCCTCACCCATTTCCATGATGAGTCATTGCTTTTGCACATGGCTATTTTTATGAAAAGAAACATGTCAGAGGAGCATAATTTGGCATGAATATCAGGTATATCTACCTGTTATTCAACTGTAAAATGTTCAAGTGACGCAAATGTTTTTTTCTTTAATTTGTTTTTACGTTTAATTCTACGTCAAGGTTTTATATTGGTGAATTCACTTCCTGCCTAACTTGAACCATGACGCACAGAGTGCACTCAGCAACAAAATGACGTGATAAAGTATGTGTATGTGCATACCTCATAGTTTAATAATCAGATCAAATCAAATTTATTTGTATAGCACATTAAAAACAACTGTCATTGGGAAAGTGCTCCACACTAAACAAACTGCAAAATTGCAATGCAGAATACAAGAAACCATAAAAACACAGGTAAAATTGTGGAAATTAAATAAAACAAAATTATACAAATATGTCAACTCTCATGTTGTATTAAAGCTACTACAAATGTGTTTCAAGGTGAGATTTAAAAACACCAAGCGTTAAAGCCTTTCAGATATGAAGGGGCAACAGGTTCCACAGTGTAGGGGCTACATCTAAAAGTACTCCTCCACCTCGGCCGGATCTTCAAGGAACATGGAAAATTAAATGATGAACAGGAGTGGATTCATTTATACTAACAAAATCCTCCTGTTGTAGCCAGGTTTCTGTCAGACAGAATAAATCCATATGATGATCAGTTATCAGATCATTAACTAACAGGGATCTAGAGGAAAGAGATCTCATGTTCAGCAATCCACAATTAATTATTTTATTGTTTTGTTCTGGTTAAATAACTGTGTTTATGTTAATAAGTTTTATGGTTAATCTTTTTACAGCTGATTTTTTTGGTTTATTTAATTTGAGCCGTGGGCGACTTGACACTGGTGGGTAACAGAGGAGAAGAAGCAGAGATGTGTGGAGGACTACAAATCTGCTTCCTGGGCTGGACCCATGGTTGTCAATAATTTGGGGAGTAAACAAAATCTGCCACATTTCTTGAAAGAAGAGCGGCTCCGTCCAAAGTGGGATGGATGCCATCTATCCGCATCAGACCAGGTTTTCCCAAAAAAGCACTCCAGTTATCTACCTAGTCCATGTTGTTGTCAGAACACCACCTGTACACCCAGTGAATAAACAATGACATACGGCTAAACATATGTCATCGCTGGTCAGGTTGGGAAGGGGGCCAGAGTAAACTACAGAGTCCGACATGGTTTTAGCAAAGTCACACACTGAAGCCACATTAATTTTAGTGACCTCCAATTGGTGTAACTGGGTGTAATTATCGCCAATATGAATAACAACCTTACTGTATTTAGCCTTGAATTTAGCCTGCTGTTTCAGATAAGATTCAATGTCGCCCACTCTGGCCCCCAGAATATTGAGAAAGAGCAGGTCAGAGATGATGGAAGTGTGAAGAGAAGCTCGGTTTAAGCTCTGTTAACTGTTCACACTCCCCACATCATCCTTCCACGTTTATGAGAACCTGTTTAAAGCCTGGGGGCTTTGGGTCGGGCTCTCCAATCTCTGTTGCTGAGGTCACCGAGGTGGTTAAAAAGCTCCTCGGTGGCAGGGCTCCGGGGGTGGATAAGATTCGCCCGGAGTTCCTTAGGGCTCTGGATGTTGTGGGGTTGTGTTGGCTTACGCGACTCTGCAATATTGCGTGGACATTGGGGGCAGTTCCCTTGGATTGGCAGACTAGGGTGGTGGTTCCCCTATTCAAAAAGGGGGACCGTAGGGTGTGTTCCAACTATAGGGGGATCACACTCTTAAGCCTCCCTGGTAAGGTCTATTCAGGGGTTCTGGAGAGGAGGGTCCGTCGGATAGTCGAACCTCGGATTCAGGAGGAGCAGTGTGGTTTTCGTCCTGGTCGTGGAACACTAGACCAGCTCTACACCCTCAGCAGGGTCCTGGAGGGTGCGTGGGAGTTTGCCCAACCAGTTTACATGTGCTTTGTGGACTTGGAAAAGGCATTCGACCGCGTCCCTCGGGGGGTTCTGTGGGGGGTACTCCGGGAGTATGGGGTACCAGGCCCTTTGATATGGGCTGTTAGGTCCCTGTACGACCGGTGTCAGAGCTTGGTCCGCATTGCCGGCAGTAAGTCAGGCTCGTTTCCAGTGAGAGTTGGACTCCGCCAAGGTTGCCCTTTGTCACAGATTCTGTTCATAACTTTTATGGACAGAATTTCTAGGCACAGCCAAGGTGTTGAGAGGATCCGTTTTGGTGGCCTTAGAATCGCTTCTCTGTTTTTTGCAGATGATGTTGTCCTATGGGCTTCATCACATCGTGATCTACAGCTTTCACTGGAGGGTAGAGTGCCCTCTCTGAGTCGGGGAGGAGGTCATGTCCCAAGTGGAGGAGTTTAAGTATCTCGGGGTCTTGTTCACGAATGAGGGAAAACTGGAGCGTGAGATCGATAGGCGGATAGGTGCAGCGTCCGCAGTGAAGCGGGCACTGTACCGGTCTGTCGTGGTGAAGAGAGAGCTGAGTCAAAAGGCAAAGCTCTCAATTTACCGATCGATCTACGTTCCCACCCTCATCTATGGTCATGAGCTTTGGGTTGTGACCGAAAGAACAAGATCTCGGATACAAGCGGCTGAAATGAGTTTTCTCCGCAGGGTGTCTGGACTCTCCCTTAGAGATAGGGTGAGAAGCTCGGTCATCCGGGAGGGACTCGGAGTAGAGCCGTTGCTTCTCCACATCGAGAGGAGCCAGTTGAGGTGGCTCGGGCATCTGGTTAGGATGCCTCCTGGACGCCTCCCTGGTGAGGTGTTCCGGGCACGTCCCACCGGGAGGAGATCCAGAGGAAGACCCAGGACACGCTGGAGGGACCACGTGTCTCGGCTGGCCTGGGAACGCCTTGGGATTTCCCCGGAGGAGCTGGCCCAAGTGGCTGGGGATAGGGAAGTCTGGGCCTCCTTACTTAGGCTGCTACCCCCGCGACCCGACCCCAGATAAGCGGAAGAGAGTGGATGGATGGAGGGATGTTTAAAGTACTGTTTATGTCCACCTTATTCCTAGGGGCTCTAATGTATAAATGATTATGGGCACAACTTCCTATCAGATACCGGAAGCAGTAGTAAGCATTGGCTATAGTAGTGGAGCACGGACCACAGTATATTTGAAAGTAATTTGCATTCAGATTAGAAGATAGAATGCTATTTTTGTTTTGTTCATATACATTTAACAACCGTAAACGTTACTAAAGTAGCCTTGTAGAGTTCAGGTACCTGTGTTCATGGCTACACGAACAACCAAACCAAACTAATAAATAGCTACAAGAACAGTGTTTTGAACACGGACCCAAAACAAAAAAAAACTGTTCCTGCAAAAAGAGGTAAAGTTTTCATTGCCTACCTAGAGATAAGGAATTAAGAAGGATATGGCTGAAAAATCGGAACTCAAAGAGATCACTCAACGCTGTATGTGTGCTTATTTCACCTTGATGACAAACGGTGGACAGAAGAAAACCCACAACCTACTTTGTGGCTGAGCTACAATAAACCACCGAAGAAAATATGCCGGATCAGAAGGATTGAAAACAGTGTAACAAGAACTTCAGGTATAATTTCAAGTGTATGAAGGGCAAATCATTATAGTATTTGTTCGTCTTCGATATTACGATTTTCTCTGCAAGTAACCCCAGCTCTTTGATGTGGGACGTTAAGGCTTAGTCTGGGCTCTGTCTGCTCTAAAGTAAATAAGATTGTGTTCCACCTCATTTAGCAAAATGCGACCAACCTTATTACTGTGTAGATATTTTTTATTATTATTAAACCTTTATTTATACAGGCTAGCCTCGTTGAGCCACGGGGACTCATTTACAAGAAGGACCTGTTTCACTCACACCCAGGGTCAATTTAGAGTTACCAATTATGCATGTTTTTGGACTAATATTGATACGCCTCAGTTTTGCAGGTTGTTCATAGCTTCACCGTTGGAATAACTGAGTCAGTGAAGTAGATAAATATGCTAGTTACCATAATCTGCAGCCATTTTTTAGCTGGCAGTGGTATGATTAATGTGGGAGTTCTTGTTTTCCCTTTTGTCCTGAGGTCACAAGGTGATGCCAGCTAACCACACCTGTGAGCCATTCCCTCGATGAGATGACAGGAGCATAAAAGGCAGCAGATGACTTCTCCTCACTGCTGGAGCATTACATGCCAATGGTATTCCTGCTTCTAGGCACTTTGTGCTCTCTTGAATTAAGAAAGACTTACCTGTATCCTTTTGCTATTTCAGCATGATCCCTTGTGACTCACCTGTTCCTCGACTCCTCTGTGAAACCCCAGAAGTCTCCTTATGATCTCCTCAGCTGTTTTTCTTGCCTTCCAACCATGTGCCCACCAGAAAACTACAATTCACTCTTGACATCTCCTTGCCTGTTCTGGATACATTGGAACCTCTTCTCTTTGATGGTTCAGTCTTCTACCTTTAGGAACAAAGACAAACAATATCTATCAATTCCAGAAGTACTCCTACCTGACCCTTCTCCTTGCTCCCCGGGTTTCCTGATACTGCCAATGCAGTTATTGACAGTAAATAAATTCATAAATTTTTTATGCAGTCTTGAAGTCTGTTCATTTTCAGTCCTTGTCTCTGGGTATTCAGTTAATCTTCACAATCATATTGTCCTGTTTGATCTCTGACAGGTAGTGGTCCTACATGTTTAAATTAAATCCACAATACTTGGAGAAACTACATTAGCTCGTACTGTTCGCACATAAACAAATGCCAGTTTTGGGCCACGTTGGAAGTTGCGCCCATAATTCACGCAAGACACTAAGGGGGCTAGGAATAAGGTGGATCTATTAAAATAATTTGTTTGATCTTAATCATTAAAAGCAGTCTAGTTTGGTTAAAAATCACAGAAAATATAAATTCCTTTCAGAGAAGACGTTTTAAAATAAATTCATACTCAACACTAGAACACATTTTTGTCCAGTCGAAAGACTTTGATGTACACACAATCTGTCAACTAGGACAGTTATACAACAGTCAGAGTCTCAGGAAACTTAGGGTGATCCTCATCCATCTAAAATAAAAAATGTTGACTCTTTCGCAGACGCTGAGTAAAATAGTCAGACTTATGGTATTTGTATTTCTTGGCCTCAGAAGTTTGATGCTAGACAGGCTGACAAATGACAAGTTGAATTTTCTCATTACTGTTGTTTTTAATTCAGTCCATCCACATAGAATACTCATTAACTTCCAGTGATAACAAACATTTAAGAGCATGTTTGTGCACATGTTTTGACTACATAAAAAAAGAGAAAAGAAGAAGTAGACAAAAGCAAAATCAGCAAAGGAAAGGAAATCTTATTCTCTCTGCTCAGCTCTTCAGCCTATTGCTGTTGGCTTTCTGTCAGTTACTGGAGCCAAGTGGGAGATTGAACGTTTAAAATGTTGTTTACTCAAAATCTTGCTATCGCCAAGAAACCAGTCTATGATCTACCTTTTAATTGTGATTGATGTAACGGGCACCCCTGCCCAAGATATTGCTTTCAGATCATGGACGCTTTGGGGTATTCAGTCACACTAATTTCCTGATATGTTTTGCAACTTAATGGACAAACAGAAATGTGCGATAAGGAAGCTGGGGCAGCATTAAGGTGTGTGATTAGTGACAATTCATCTGTCTGGAACTCGCATCAGGCTTGGGCACCATACATTAATGTCCTTGGCTACATGATTGTCACATTTAAAGCTTCACTGAGTTACTCACCTATTATTTTCTATAGTCAAGAAGTCAACATCTCTGTTGCCACTGTCCAGCAACCTGTGCCACTGTAAATTTTAACAATGTAATGTAAAGTAATGCTCCATGTAGAAAACCTAGTAAAGAAACTGAAAGTTAAACAGTTTCTTTTTCGGAAACAGATCGTGTCTAACTGAATGCTAGGAAACACCTCGTAACTGTGACTTTTCTTCCTTCCATTAACTACAGTGATCTTATTTACATGAACGCTCCTACAAGCACCCTGCAGATGTTGGATGCAGTCTATCATGGTGCACTAAGATTCATAACAGGCTGTGAGTACTGTACTACCCACCACTGCACCCTGTATTCACTGGTTAACTGGACATCATTAAACTCACGCAGCCACTTCCACTGGTACATTTTCATCTTTAAATCTCTTCTTGGTCTGCTGCCTTCATACATCTCCTCCTATATGTCTCTGCGTGAGTGCAGCTACACTAGCGTGCACTCTCAGGACATTATTACCTGCAGTGTCCTCTCAATGAGGACTGAACTTGGCAAATGGGCCTTCTCCTACTCCGCTCCTGTTTCCTGGAATATTTTGCAAAATGGTTTGAAGCTCTCAACCTTGACCTCTCTAAGTGGCTTTAAGCATCTGTTGCACTCCTGGCAAGGACCAATGCAGACATGTTCCTGTTTATATGTTTATGCATTGCCGTATAATCTAGTTGTTTTTTGCAACTTTTTTGGATCATCTTATTTTAATTTGTTAATAAAAAAAAATAAAAATCTGTATGCCTCTTTTATGATTGTCTGTTTTTGTCCACTGTTGTCAACACTCTTTGTTGAAATTAGGTCACTCTTGTAAATGAGTCCTCGAGGCGCAATGGGATTAGCTTGTCTATATAAAGTTTGAATGAATGAATCTAGAAACAAACTAAGGCAGCCCTCCTACAGATGACATAAATGAAAGAATTGCAGACAAACACTGTAATCCAGCAGTCATGAAGTATGATTATTCCCTTGGGACAATAGTCTTGAAGACACACCAAGGAAATTGGCTTCTAGGTGTCACAATCTTTTGTCGCGATCCGGACTCGCTGGATCCGGACTCGCTGGCGAGGAATGTGAGACCCAGATGCAGGAGGACCAGATGGCTCGGAGAGACAAAAATGACAATTAGTAAACTGCACTAAAATCACACAGGATGAATTTCTGTCAGGACAGCAAAAACTTACTTGGTCCCCGGAGGGGACCCCCGGTGTAGACACCGTAGGAGAGCAGGTGGAGCGGAACCACAGATCATGACACCATGGAAGGACAATGCTCGAACAACATCATGTGCAAAGACTCACCACTGCAGCTTCAGGAAACAAGCACCTCCTCGTGTGGAAGCCACAATGACTAAATACTAGTCACTAATAAGATAAGAGGAAGACACCTGCAGACAATTAGGATGCGAATCGGGTGATATCGTCACATACCCCACCCTCACTCCCTCCAAGGATGTCTCATGACATCCCTAAAATAGAACTTTAAGGAGAGCAGGTTTACCCCCTCAGCACCCATAGAAGAGCGTAGGAACAGAACGCCCATGGAAGAGTGCAGAGGAATTTCACACTACATCTCCAACATCCATGGAAGAGCAAGGAGGAGGTAGGTTCTCGTCTACCGATGCCCCATGGAAGAGACGTGGAGGGAAACAGATTCCGACGCCTTTGGAAGAGGCGTTGAGGGACCCAGGTCTGCAACTCCAGCTCCCAAGGAGGAGCGAGGAGGAACACACGTAGACTGGGTGGGAGCAGCACTACATTACCAACTGGATGACAGGAACTCCTCCTGCTGGGCCCTAATCTGTTCAAGCATTCTGTCACAATCTTCTGTCACAATCCGGACTAGCTGGATCCGGACTCACTGGCGAGGAATGTGAGACCCAGGTGCAGGAGGACCAGATGGCTTGGAGAGACAAAAACGACAATTAGTGAACTGCACTAACATCACACAGGATGAATTGCTGGTGGGACAGCAAAAACTCACCAGGCCCCCAGTGGGGACCCCCGGTACAGACAGAGCAGGTGGAGCGGAACCACAAATTATGACCCCATGGAAGAACAATGCTCCAACAACATCATGTGCAAGGACTCGCCATTGCAGCTTCAGGAAACAAGCACCTCCTCGTGTGGAAGCCACAAGGACTAAATACTAGTACTAATGAGACAAGAGGAAGACACCTGCAGACAATTAGGATGAGAATCAGGTGTGAAACAGGTGTGAAACAGATGAGATCGTCACACTAGGTTTATTAGAACATTAGGAGGAGCTGATAAGAAGTCCTTTGGATGAAAGACAAAATGTCTCAGCAAAAAAGAAAAAAAAGAAAAAAGAAACCGTCTAGATAACCTGATTGAACATTGTTGTTTTTTACTAGGATTATTGAGCATGAACTTTGGGATAATAATAATCACTCCTTCTTACCAATGGCCTAGCATAAAGCAATATGATCAACATCCATTGTGTTTATTAGTAACTTAAAATACCTAATTAGAACTCCAGTAGTGGGCTAGGTCAACTGTAACATTACCCAGTTGTAGGGTGAAGAGACAAACATGTAGCATTAACACAGTATGAACAACATTCAGGAATTGTTTCTATAAGAACATTAGCAAATATTTTATGTGAACGGTAAGATCGCTCTACCCATGAGGAAATGTAATCCTGGGTGAGCTAACCTCGGACAAACAACCAAACAAAGCTAGTTGTAATGGTGGAGGTAGTGAAGCTCACAGTTTTAGTGAGACATTTAGTGAGGCATTTCTGCCTGAAGGGCGAGGCATAGCTGTGCGTTTTGACGAGCGCCGCGCCATGCCGTGTGAGCGCCGCGGCACAAGCCTTTGAACGCGGGCGTGAACGCGCCAAGCTCAAATTTTACGACCGCTCACACGCGCGCGTTGTCTCACAACAAACTGCCCGGTGGCGGACTGTTTTGTATGAGACACAAATGTATTAAATATCCCATCTTCATCGCTGAACTTGGCTTTTCTTTTGTTTTTTTTGCCAAAAGTCAAGTGATCGCTTGAAGCGGTCACCATTCACTTCCTCCTCCGATGAGGAGGAATGAATGAACTTGTCACGAGTGAACTAAAGTCATGTCCAACGTGGATGCGCAGGTTCTAAACATTTCCTGTTGTGCTGGTCTGCTGTGTGGGCTGAAGGACCAGCGCTCCCTGTTTTAATTCTAATTTTTAGGACTTTTTATTAACATATAAACACAGAACAAAGCTGCGCAGCCCTCTGCCTTTCCCGACCTGTCAATCAAATCAGTAGGCGTGTCAGCAAATGACCAATCAGCTACCTCAATTTGTCCCGTAGCTAAACGCTCCGCCCTGCTTCTGCTCAAATGACATCAAGTATTTGGAGCGAAAACGTTGCTGCTTCACGCTGAGCTCTGCTGTGAACTGCACACGCGCGTGGCGCGACGCTCGTACAGACGCACAGCTCTGCAAGAGGCTTTAAGGCTGGTTTAAACTTCTTGTCGCACATCTTTTACCCCCCGTTGAGTGATAAAAGTTGCGCAACTTCCGTCTGCACTCCTGCTGCGATCCCCCGGTGACAGCTGTCCTATACATTGCCCCCAGTCAGCACTGCGAGACGCGGAGGATGCGGTTCGGAGCGTGTGATTGGTTCAAAGTTTGTGGGCGTTTTTTGTTTGGATGTCAATATATGGTGTATCACACCGCTACCCGCTACTCTTCCAGAAGCCGTTTTTTGTTTTTGCTTTGACATAGATAGTTTTGAAGAGAAACTCACCGAGACGGTCCGGAGCGGGGATCCTGGCGGGACAAATCCAGTTCCTCCGTTATATCTGTCTTTGCAGTGGCTGGACACATACATTAAACACCGGGGGACGACTACAAACATTACAACAGCCAACATAACGGACTCACAAATCGAGGTAATGGAGCCTATCATTATATTAAATCCGTTTGTCCTGATAAAACATGTAGTGGGAGTGCGCGTGGCGTATGCAATGGGAGGGAAGAGGGAGGGATTACTATAATGTATCCCCCACGTCTTTTACAAGTATAAACACTCAATGCGGTCGGTGACACACACGCAACTATTTCTCCAGCTCCCCGGGCGCTTTCGGGCTGCTCACTGCACCACCTGGTAGGTGGTTGGGTTAAATGCAGAGACGAATTTCGTCTGTGTATGAGAAACATACGCAGATGACAGGAATAGACATTATTATTATTATTATTATTATTAATTACGTCATCGCTGGGCCGCAGCCGCACGTCTTGCATGAAGTATAAACAAAGCTTTAGCAGCCACCATTAAGGCAAAGAAGACAGACAAAAAAAATCTAATCTACTAATAACTTAAATAGTTACTGCAGTGGATGTTTTTATGCCGCAGAGGGACACAGGGCAAGAACTCACAGTGAAATTCAGTATGTAAGAGTACATTTTAAAATATACAATCTATGAACACTTTGTACAAAATTTTGTTTTAACTGAGCACAACAAACAAAGACTAAACTTATGCAACCAGAAGTTACCACATAAAATACATATAAAACATACAAAACAAAGCACAACTAGCTTTAACTCTCTACGGTACGCAAAATGATGCCAATTAGAAGAAAAAAAAATGTTTGGGATTTTTTTTTTTATTATTATTATTTTTTTTACATAAAATATTTTACATAAAATAGACCAAGTAAACATAATCAAGAGACAAAAAAAAGTGTTATTTTTTTGTTGACGTTGCCTTTTGGCAACATTGTACGAAAGTGGAACTTAATGAAAACGAGGATTTGGTTTATTATCGTAAAAACCTTCATTTAACAACTCAGGTTATATTCTAAAAAATATTATAAAAGGGCTGCAGCTTCAACCCCCATCATGTGCACCTTCTACAGAGGTGCCATAGAAAGTGTCCTGACAAGCTGCATCACTGTGTGGTTTGGTGCATGTACTGCATCCTGCCGCAAGAGCCTCCAGCGCATCGTGAGAGCAGCTGAGAAGATCGTCGGCACCTCCTTCCCCTCACTGCAGGACTTACACAGCAAACGCCTCACTCGGAAAGCCCACTGCATGGCAGGTGATCCCACACACCCACTACACAGCTGCTTCAGACTGCTGCCATCAGGGAGGAGACTGAGGAGTCTCCAGGCTCGAACCAGCAGACTGAGAGACAGCTCTGTTCATCAGGCAGTCAGGATGCTAAACACTCTGCCTGCTCTGCCTCCCCTCCCATTTGAACTGCCTTAACACAAAAAACTTTCTCACACATTACCACACAACACAAAGATTTTAACACTGGACTCTGTGTCATCAAACGGGTTATTCACTAAACTCTCGGTCATGTGCTCATTCAGTTTGCACTACTTCTCATATTTGCACTAATGTTTGTATTACATTACTGCCTATAGTCATACTACTGTTTACATTCACTGTTTACATACTACTGTTTACATTCACTGTTTACATTTATTACTACTGTTTACATTTATTACTACTGTTTACATTTACCCTACTTTTATATCTACCGTATTTTCTGGTGTATAGGTCGCACCTGTGTATAGGTCGCAGTGTCTAATATTTATCAATAAACTGGAAAAATCCGTAAATAGGTCGCACCGGTGTATAGGTCGCACCGGTGTATAGGTCGCACCTACATTTGTTAGCTGCCATTTTTGTAAGACTGTGTCTCACTTTAATTTTTGTCAATAAATTATTACAAATCAGCTTATTTCAAAATGTAAATACCACCAACATCATTAAAATTAAACTACAGACTCCTAAAAAAATGTTTGTTGGCTGCCTTTTTTGTAAAACTGTGTCTCACTTTGATATTTGTTAATAAATTATTACAAATCAGCTTATTTCAAAATGTAAATACCACCAACATCATTAAAATTAAACTACAGACTCCTAAAAAAATGTTTGTTGGCTGCCTTTTTTGTAAGACTGTGTCTCACTTTAATTTTTGTTAATAAATGACAAATCAGTTGCAGCTGAAGGTGATCTGCTCAGAGTTGCAGCTGCTGTGGAAACCAGTGCAGGATAGCTGCAGCAATTTTATTATATTTTACTAGATTTTATCACTTGTTTTATTTTATTTATTTTTTAAGCAAGCCTAATCTGCATCCACATGATTTTATCTTTGATCTTAGTCGATATTATTATTGATTTTATTTGATTTTATCACTTGTTTCATTTTGATCTTTGCTTTGTTACACTTTGTAGCACTTTGAGATTTTTATTAATGAAAAGTGCATTATAAATGGAATTCATTATTATTATTATTATTATCTGGAGGTGGAGCTGACTGTGAGCTGAAATATGCAGCATCTGGAGGTGCAGCTGATTGAAATGCACTTTGACAGTTACAGCTACACCCAAATAAATCTGTAAATAAAGCAGAATACTGGTACAGGCCTCTTTAGCGATCATAGCGGCCGAAACTGGTACTGCACTTGCACTGCCCCCTGGTGGCCGAAACTGGTACTGCACCATTTTATGCAACAGGGAAAAAGGGCCATAACTCAGCCAAAAATTGGTCTAAAAATATGAAAAAAAATCCATAAATAGGTCGCACTGGTGTATAGGTCGCAGGCCTTGAAAAAACCATAAAAAGGTGCGACCTATACACCGGAAAATACGGCACTACATATACAGTATTCTCTGACCAGCCTTATTTAAGGATGCCCAATTGTGCCTTACTGCATATGCCACTTTTGCCTCTATACCAACATCAACTACTACCTCATACATATACTGTGTACATTAACTCATATGCTGCTTTGCCACTCTTTGCAAATGTCAATGCTAGAACCTTCAGTTTATTTCACAGATATACTTTTTATACTTTTTTATACTACTATGAAAAAACTCAGGACAGTATTACACTTTTATTATTTCATTTTATGCTTATGTTCATTAAATGTTTAGTGTTTTTTAGTTTTAGTGTTGGTGTAAATTTTCATACTTTTATACTACTATGCAAAAACTCAGGACAGTGTTACATTTTTACTATTTTATGCTTATGTTTATTAAATGTTTCAGTGTTTTAGTGTTTAAATGGTTACTGTTGCACCGAGGGACTGAGAGAAACGCAATTTCAATCCTGTGTATGTCCTGTACATATTGCAGTTCTGACAATAAAGTTGACTTTGACTTGACTTTGATTCTAAACAGTCCCCAGTAGCATGAACAGTTAACAATGCAACTCATTTGAAAGTTTAAAACAATTAAAATATATTTTTCAGCATTTCATTTTTTCATTTGATTTGAGTGTCTTGATGCTGCCATCTTTGCCTTGCTGCTTGTGGAAACGGATGACACAGTTTCTCTCAGCTGTGTGGCATAGGTAGGTCTCAAACTTCTTGCACTGTCTAATACCCGTACTGCCTGGGTCTTTGCACCAGCCCCTTTTTGCCATGACAGCAGGCCAGAGATCAGTGCTGTCCCAATGCACAGCTGCTGGTAGAACTGGTGCAGTGGTAACGCTGCTCCTCTTCCCAGCCAGGTCTTCCTCAACTTGTTTCTTTTGCTTCAAAGGCCTCCCTGCCTCTGCCTCCATGTCCCTGCCTTCCATTGCTAGATCTGCAGAGAAGCTGCATCCTGAAAGGCAATTTTGGTGCACTGTTCCGACACAGTGGGTCTTTTTCTTCTCGAGAGTGACTTGGAGCTCTACACTGGTAAACCAGTTATCAAAAAACAGCTTGTGGGACTGGTTCTTTGGGATTATGCTTGCAAGTCGTAAAACGATGTTGCCACTTGCCTCTATGTCTGGCATTCTGTCCATTGGTAAGATTGCCCCAGTGTACAGCTCAAAGTTGTGGGTAAGATCTGTGTTGCCTGTCAAGACAAACACTTTGTAACCCCAGCGCTTTGGTTTTCGGGGGTTTTTACTGTTTGAGGATACTTTTTCCCTTGAATGGCATAACTTGTTCATCGACGCATAGCCTCACATCTATTGGGATTGTTTTGAACCTTTCCTGCAGTGATGAAAATAGGGGACAGACCTTGAACAGCTTAAAGTAGCCAGCATTTCTTGGGGGATTTGTTCCATGTCGTTTGCAAAATGGAGGTTGCATTTTATTGCCTCCCAGCGATGAATGGCCATTGTATTTGCTACACATTCTACCCTTGTGGCTGTGCTCCAGTACATCTGGGATCCTGGCAACCCCAAAATTGACATGTACAAGTATTTCCCCAAAACTGCTCCATCTCCTCATAGGTAACAGACAGTGGTGTATCTGGGTCTTGCTGGCATGCAAAGACTTGATGCAAGCCTTACTAAGCAGGCCCCTGAAACACTCAGTGAAAGACTTCACATCTATGGCTTGGGGTAGACTGCGTTTCCATTGTGGGACTGGAAGAGTGCTTCTGCTATTCCTCCACACCAGCCTTTTAGCCTTTTTTGGTGCTTCCTGTGGAGGAGTTGGACCTAGAAAACAAATATTCTTAGTATGCTATGAACCTGCCAATTTAATGCAACACATAAATACTTTGTAATTAATAGTTGCACTTTCACCCTCAGTGCCCGCCCATCCTGTAAGATTCCTGGTTTCTCCCCAGCCTGTCTTCACTCACTCTCTCCACAGCTCACCTTTAATTACGCTGATGAGATTCACCTACTGCTGCCTGAGGAGGACTGATCCTGGTGGCCTACTTAAGCGGCGACCAGACACCTCTTCAGTGCTGGGACAACTTCTGCCTATGGGTAAACTAGTTACCAGTCACTTACCCGTTCCTTCACAGCCAATCTTGATTGTCTGTGCTCATCTCCAGGACCTCCATGTCTTGCTCCTCTGAAGTCCTTCCACGGGCTTCATCCAGCACTCCAGGGTGCACCTGCAGAAACATCAAAGTCCAATCTCATCAGCTGTAAAACAAACAACTGGGTCCACCTGTTCCTCTCTCCACCGTGGCTCACCTCCTCCTCCTCCTCGTCGAAACCAGGGCCTCACCACTACTCTGGTTCTTCTCCTTAAACAACAAGTAAGACAACTCTGATCATCTTCTAACATCAAGTCTACAAGATTGGATACTCACCTCTCCTTCATTCTCTTCCAGCTCATCCCTCCAACTCACCTGTAAATAAAGAACACTTATTTTGTATACCTAGCTGTTGTGTACTTTTTCTCGGTCTGCCACTTTGGGGTCCTACAAACGACATCAAGATACCACTCCCCTCCTCACTGTCTCCATTGTCTTCATTCTCTGGCTTATAGTCGTTATCATGCTTGCTGTCTCCATCATCCTCACTCTCTCCTTGCTGGGTTGCAAGCGGCTTGTTTTCTCCATCACTAAATCCTAACTCATTAACCTGTCTTTTCACATGTATGCAGACGATTTACAAATCTATCTGCCAGTCACTCCCAACCCCTCACCCAGTTCAAACACTCTTGTCAACTGCTTAAATGACATTAAGCACTGGCTCTCTCAAAACTTCCTCCACCTAAACACAGATAAAACTGAATGCATTTTATTTAGTGCTCCTGGTGACACCAGCAACATCCTTCCCAGTCCCAGTGTTGGTTTTCCCCTCCCCCATTTCAACCCGGTGGTCAGAAATCTTGGAGTGCAGCTTGACTCCAACTTAAAGTTTGATAAACAGATCAGTTCTGTTGTCAAGACCAGCTTCTTTCAGCTCCGACTGCTCTCCAAAGTCAAGTCATTTCTCAGCCGTGGTGATCTGGAGAAGGCCATCCATGCCTTTGTGACCTCCAGACTTGACTATTGTAATGCTTTGTATGTTGGTATTAATCAATCCTCCATCTCCCGTTTACAGCTTGTACAGAACTCTGCCGCGCGCTTTTTGACCAACACACGAAAATATGAACACATCACTCCTGTCCTGTCCTCTCTACACTGGCTCCCGGTTCAGTTCAGGATACAGTTCAAGCTGCTCCTGTTTGTTTTCAAAGCTCTGAATGGACTTGCTCCTCTGTACATCTCAGAACTTTTGAAAGCCCATCAGCCCGGCAGAGATTTACGATCTGCCAGTCAACACCTGCTGGAGGTGCCTCGCTCAAGGTACAAACAATGGGGAGACCGGTCATTTTCTGTTGCCGGCCCAAAAGCCTGGAACAGTCTCCCCCTTGAGCTGCGTGCCACCTCTGATCTGACTCTGTTCAAAACCAGACTGAAGACCCACTTGTTCAAAAAAGCTTTCAGTGTGTAACTTTTATTACTTTTTATTTGTAAAGGCGTTTTAAACCCTTCCCACTCTCTTGCAATATTGTAAACAATGTTTATAAGCTCTAAATGCTCTAAAAGAGCACAGAATGTCATGATTTCCCTCTCTGCCTCCGCTTCTCTATGCCACCTGCCAGTGCTTTTGACCATGCCTAATTCTCCGCTGCAGAGCGGAGGTCTGACATGCTGCAGGAGATAAAAATAAAAATGGTTCTCTGGTAAGTCTTCTGAATAGGGGGTAAAATTTCTTTACATAAAGAAACAGGTCCAGGTGACATGATTTAACCTTTTTGTTGTTATTTACCTGGATGATTGAGTTTACAAAACTTTTATTTTGCTGGAGGAGGTAGTTTCTCCTGCAGTGTGGGCTGCACAAAGGTGCAGCAGGTGTTAAATAATTTTAAATAATTAATTTTAAATAAAAATTCTATACAGCTTCTGCGGCTCATCCATCCATCAGCCTTGTGTGTCATATCCAATCTTATTTTGAAAAACTGCGATAAACGAGTTAGCAAAAGAACAAACCGCAAAATAGCGAAGTACTGTACAACAGAATGCAGGAAATCGCATATACTTTATTCAAAATTTTCTGGGGGAGGAGACCCCCTGCACCCCACCCCCTCTCTGCCGGCTCACCTACTATTTGTGTTCAGGCATCTATCGGTTTACAAATGAAGCCCTGTTACTTGCTTTGACTACTGCTGTTATGAGTCTGTTCAGTTTTATGTAAAAAGTGTTCTGTGATAATTTGAAGAAGTGGCAATACATTTATGTTCATTATGTGAATAAGTAAAGTTTTAAAGTGGTTTTTGATCCTGTTTGTTTTCTCAAAACTGTAATTTTTGGAAACTGAAATTAAAAATGTTCTTAATTAAGTGTGTCTTGAATGAAAAATACACCATGTTTAAAAGTATACAAATTGTATTAACTATTAAAGAGCAGGTCTTAAGAATTTACGTTACACATATATTTCTATTGCATTAAAGAGACAAACTGAAGAAAATTATTTAGTAATATGAGGGTTAAGGGGTCCCTGAAACGTTTTGACCCCCTGTGAGGTGTCCCTGAACCCAAAAAGTTTGAGAACCCCTGCCATGTTTGAATTTGTCCATATAAAGCTGTTTACACTGTCAGCTATAAAAATGTCCAAATCAACGTTTCTTTGAAACAATTTAATCTTTTCAGCCATCTCAAATGAGGTCTTTGGTTTCTGTATGTGCTGGTTTTATGTGTGTGAGAGACTGCTGACTAGACAGCGCCTGTTTGAATTCATTCAGCTGCCCACATCCAGCGCTCTGCCAAAAAGAGCTTGTGTTCAAACACTGAACGAGCTCACAGAAAACATTGGGTTTTAAAGCCACCCGAGCATGTGCACATACTGTAAGTGTTTGCCTTGCTTTCCTTTTACTGTCTCAAAAACTGCTTTCAACAAAACGACTTGTGAATTTGATGAGGTGCGCTAAAAGATTTAATATGAGCTCATATTTGCACAAGTGAATGTGTGTGCTGCTTGGCTGCAGGACCATTATAGGGACAGTGAATGGCCAGCTTGGTCATGTTTGGAGTTCTTACTCCACACGGTATTGATCTCCGTCCGTGTGTGTGTGAATGTTTTGAATATGAGCAGGGAAATGAGGGGCAAGCCAAGAAAAGGAAGTGTGTTTTGGAAAAGCAAATATGACATAAAAATCCAATCATTTCTTGCAGTGTGACAGTCGGAGCATAAAAAATACAAAACTCTCTGCAGTTCGTTTACTTTGCAGTAAACACAAATATCTCCTGAGTTTTTCCTTGTTTTGCTGTCTTCTGAGACACACTATTAGGGCTGTGTGTGAGAGAAAGTGAATACACAGGTAAGTCCTTGTTTAGACCATACAAACAGACACCGAGGAAGAATTTTATCAACCTTGCTCACCATTTTTGATGCACTAACTTGTGTTGTCATTGTCACCTGCTGAAACAACCTGGAGTTGTTTTGCTGTTTGACATTTAAAAAAAAGTAAATAGTAATAATATGTGGCATTGAAACGAGATAATTCAAAGACTCCTTGGACTTCGCTGAAATTACAGGTTTCTATAAAGCACTGAACACCTTTAAACACTGCACCCACTGAGTGTACAGGCTATGTATCTGACTGCTGATTCCATATTATTATTCAGTCTGAGAGTAGAATAACATTTCAAGACAAATTGGCACACCCAGAGCTCTGAAGGAAGTCTTGTTATTGCCACCAAACAGGCCTGCAGGGTAATGAGCATGGTGATAATAGTGTGAGGTTTTTTTTTTACTTCACAGCTAGCAACTTTAAGCTTAATATCTAGTTTTATATTAACACTGAAAGATGGCTACTTTTTGATATGTCTAATTTGTATACAGCGGTTGTTGCTGAGACTAAAAGGGCTGATGATTAAAACTCAGAAATGAGGATAGACTGTGAACAAGTAAAGAGGAAAGAAAGATGAAAATAACAAGAAAGATGCGCACACAGGCTCAGGAATGTACGTAATAGATATAGACAGAAATAAGAGTGGAGGCAGGGGGGAGGTAAAATGTGCTCAATAGTCAAAATGAATATTCTGCTGACACTTCTCTCTAAGGTCATCGGCTCACATGTATCATGATGCTTAAGTGATCTGCTGTCATGAAGAAAAAAAATTAAAGGACCGGCTTTCCTTTAAGGAATGCTTATCAATTAACACTTTTCATGAGTTTCAGGCTAAGATCAATTATGTGGAGAACTTATGGAGTTGGAGCTGTTTCGTTCAGTTTTGCTTTGTGCACTGTACAATTTTGAATGACAATGAAGTTTATACCTGGAGGTGGGGCACGCTGGCGAGCTCCTGGTGGCCGGGCTTTTACCCATGGAGCCGGCCAGGCACAGCCTGAAGAGGAAATGTGGGTCCCCCTTCCCATGGGCTCACCACCTGTGGGAGGGACCAAAGGGGT
Organism: Garcialebias charrua; assembly: GCA_038048925.1. Taxonomy (NCBI): domain Eukaryota; kingdom Metazoa; phylum Chordata; class Actinopteri; order Cyprinodontiformes; family Rivulidae; genus Garcialebias; species Garcialebias charrua. The sequence goes on from JBBPBX010004594.1 coordinate 23,880, forward strand.
AGGGTGCAATGTGGGATGGGTGGTGGCTGAGGGCAGGGACCCTGGTGGTCTGATCCTCGGCTACTGAAGCAGGCTATTGGGACATGGAATGTCACCTCTCTGGTGGGGAAGGAGCCTGAGCTAGTGTGTGAGGTTGAGAGGTTCTGGTTAGAAATAGTTGGACTCACCTAAACGCATGGCTTTGTCTCTGGCACCAGTTTTCTTGAGAGGGTTTGGACACTCTTCCACTCTGGAGTTGCCCCTGGCGAGAGGCACTGAGCCGGAGTGGGCATACTTGTTGCCTCCCATCTTGGTGCCTGTATGTTGGGGTTCACCCTGGTGAACGAGAGGGTAGCCGCCCTCCACCTACGTGTGGGGGGATGGGTTCTGACTGTTGTTTGTGCCTATGCGCCAAACAGCAGCTCTGATTACCCACCCTTTTTTGAGTCATTGGAGGGGGTATTGGAGAGTGCACCTCCTGGGGACTCCCTTCTACTGGGGGTAATTCAACGCTCACGTGGGCAATGTCAGAGAGACCTGGAGGGGTGTGGTTGGGAGGAACGCCCCCCCTGATCTGAACCAGAGTGGTGTTCAGTTACTGGACTTCTATGCTCGTCATGGATTGTCCATAACAAACACCATGTTCAAGCATAAGGGTGTCCATATGTGCTCTTGGCACCAGGACACCCTAGGTCGCAGTTTGATGATCGACTTTGTTGTTGTCTCATCTGATCTGCGGCCGCATGTCTTGGACACTCGGGTGCAGAGAGTGGCAGAGCTGTCCACTGACCACTACCTGGTGGTGAGACAGCTCAGATGGTGGGGGAGGATGCCGATTGGATCTGGCAGACCCAAATGTATTGTGAGGGTCTGCTGGGAACGTCTGGCACAGTCTCCCGTGAGACGGAGCTTTAAATCCCACCTCTGGGAGAGCTTCAAACACATTCCGAGGGAGGCGGGGGACATTGAGTCCGAGCGGGCCATGTTCCACGTCTCTATTGTCGAGGCGGCTTATCGGAGCTGTGGCCGCAAGGTTGTTGGTGCCTGTCGTGGTAGTAACCCCTTGAACACCGGTGGTGGGGGATGATGTCAGGCTGAAGAAGGAGTCCTATCGGGCCTTTTTGGCCTGTGGGACCACAGAAGCAGCTGATAGGTACCGGCAGTCCAAGCGGCATGTGGCTCGGGTGGTCACTGAGGCAAAAACTCGGACATGGGAGGAGTTCGGAGAGGCTATGGAGAACGACTTCCTTATGGCTTTGAGGCGATTCTGGTCCACCAGCCTGCATCTGGGAAAGTGGTATGCCATCAACACTATTTATAGTGGAGGTGGTGTGCCACTGACCTCAACTTGAGATGTCATGGGTCAGTGGGCAGAATAATTCAAAGACCTCCTCAATCCCACCGGCTCATCTTCCACTGAGGAAGCAGAGCCTGGGGATTTTGGGTTGGGATCTCCAATCACTGGTGCTGAGGTCACCAAGGTGGTTAAAAAGCTCCTCAGTGGCAGGGCCCCATGGGGTCGATAAGATTCACCCAGAGTTCTTTAAGGCTCTGGATGTTGTGGGGTTGTGTTGGCTACACAACTCTGCATTATTGCATGGACATGGGGGCTGTTACCCTGGATTGGCAGACTGGGGTGGTAGTTCCCCTATTCAAAAAGTGGGACCGTAGAGTGTGTTCCAACTACAGGGGGATCACACCCTAGATTGGCAGACTGGGGTGGTAGTTCCCCTATTCAAATAGTGGGACCGTAGAGTGTGTTCCAACTACAGGGGGATCACACTCTTAAGCCTCCCTGATAAGGTCTATTCAAGGGTTCTAGAGAAGAGGGTCCGTCGGATAGTCGAACCTCGGATTCAGGAGGAGCAGTGTGGTTTTCTCCTGGTTGTGGAACACTGGACCAGCTCTACACCCTCAGCGGGGTCCTGAAGGGTGCAGGGGAGTTTGCCCAACCAGTCTACATGTGCTTTATGGACTTGGAGATGGCACTCGACAGTGTCCCTCGGGAAGCCCAGTGTGGGGTACTCCAGGAGTATGGAGTACCAGGCCCTTTGATGCGGGCTGTTAAATCCCTGTACGACCGTTGTCAGAGCTTGGTCCGCATTGTCGGCAGTAAGTCAGGATTATTCCCAGTTAGAGTTGGACTTTGCCAAGGTTGCTCTTTGTCACAAATTCGGTTCATAACTTTTATGGACAGAATTTCTAGGCACAGCCAAGGTGTTGAGGGGATCTGTTTTGGTGGCCTAAAGATTGCTTCTCTGATTTTTTTGCAGATTATGTGGTCCTATTGGCTTCTTCAGGTTGTGATCTACAGCTTTCGCTGGAGCGGTTTGCAGCCGAGTGTGATGCGGCCGGGATGAGGATCAGTTCCTCCAAATCCGAGGCTATGGTCTTGAGCCGGAAAAGGGTAGACTGCCCTCTCCAGGTTGGGGAGGAGGTCCTACCCCAAGTGGAGGAGTTTTATATTGGGGTCTTGTTCATGAATGAGGTAAAACTGGAGCATGAGATCAATAAGCGGTTAGGTGCGATGTCTGCAATGAAGTGGGCGCTGTCTGTCTGTCATGGTGAAGAGAGCTGAATCAAAAGGCGAAGCTCTCAATTTACCGGTAAATCTACGTTCCTACCCTCATCTATGGTCATGAGCTTTCTCTGCAGGGTGTCTGGGCTCTCCCTTAGATATAGGGTGGGAAGCTCAGTCATCCGGGAGGGACTCAGAGTAGAGCCGCTGCTTCTCCACATTGAAAGGAGCCAGTTGAGGTGGCTCAGGCATCTGGGTAGGATGCCTCCTGGACGCCTCCCTGGTTGTAAGGATGGCACCATTTAGTGGGCATCCTTTGTCTGTTCTCCCTGTTTGTTTACTCAGTTTAATTTCTTGTCAGTCAACTAGTTTTATTTAGTTTCCCTTGTTCCAGTCCTGTTCTTTAATTCTAGTTTAGTCCATGTTTGTTTATTCTAGTTTAGTCTGTTTGTTTACTCGGTTTAATCTCCAGTCTTGTCATCCTAGTTTAAGTTTTAGTTTCTATGTCTCAGGTTTAGTTTCCCCAACCTGCTCTGCCTCTGGTTAATTGTCCCCAGGTGTTTGTAATGACGTTCCTGTCTTGTGCGTGTATATATATTCTGTCTGCCTGTCTGTTCATCGTCGCGTCGTCGTTAGGTTATGTCTAGTCTTGTCTTGGTCCCGTCCTGATGTAAATGTAAGTTTTGCTGCCATGCCAGCTCTTTGATTTATTATTATTAAAGTGTTTATTTTGTATTACCTCTGAGTCTGAGTCCCTGCCTGCACAACTGGATTCGTACCTGCCCTGTGTAAATCCTGACACTGGTGAGGTGTTCTGGGGATGTCCCACCGGGAGGAGACCCAGAGGAAAACCCAGGACACACTGGAGGGAGTAAATTGTTTCTCAGCTGGTCTGGGAACGCCTTGGGATTCCCCTGGAGGAGCTGGCCTAAGTCGCTGGGGAGAAGGAAGTAGGCTGCCACCCCAGCAACCCGACACAGGATAAGCGGAAGAGAATGGATGGATGGATGGATGGATGGATGGATGGATGGATGGATGGATGGAGTTCATATTATTTATTTATTTATTTATTTATTTATTTATGTATTTATTTATTATTTGGGGCTGTTTTGGTGAAATCATGACATTAATCTTTTGTTCAATATCCTAAAATATCAAGCTCAGTGTTGATAATGACTCTCAGATAAATTGAGCTTAATATCTGCAAATTTGACTTTATTGTAACTATTTCTGTATTTGCTAGTTTTTAATAACTGTGGTGACCATCTTAATTTGGGTTGGCTCCAGATTTTAAACAGTTGTAGAAGTAGATTCAATGATTATGTCCTGAACATTTAAGTAAAATCCATTCAGTGCTTTAAGAGATATTTTATAGTTCATAGCTCTGGTTCATAGGCCCTGAGCAGGAGGCTGGACTACGACAGACAGTCCGACCAGAGAAGGCTGCCGTCGGACACATGAGCTGCGACTCACTCGTGTATCTCCTAGCTGCTAAGAAGCAACTGGGGGAAAGAAACCCAGCGTACCCCCACCTTTCTTTTACCTGCGAATCTTTACTTCCACGGCACGCGATTGTCTCGAACGAAAATTTAAAATTATATTGTAGCTAGCCGCTAGCTAAGACTTATATTAGTTGGCTAGCTCTACCGTTAGCTAACACGAGCTGAGTCAATATCCAAATTGCCTGTTATAAAACATTTTGATACAGACCAACTTCATGCATTATGCCCCTGGCATACTGGTTGGTCCACATAAGTTGCTTACTTGGTGGGTTAACTTCAGTGTGCTTTGGACTACTCTGACTGAGGAAGCCCTCTGGAGTGAGGGTGAAACGTTTCTGCTAAAAAAAACTGTCCAGATGAACTGATTGAGAATGAGCGGATTTGATACCTGGACTATTGAGAATTAACTTTCTTTTCATGCATTATGATTAAAAAAACATACTTACTGGTATCTGTTAAGAAGATATTTCCCAAGAGAAGCAGCAAACGCGCTCAAAAATGAGGCTCTGCGCATGTGCGATGTGTGTGTGTTCTGAGCATGCGCGTTGTGTGAGGTTCTGCGCATGCGCATGACAATTTCACCCATTTAAATTCACATAACTTCTATGTAAACCAGTCACACAAATTTATATAATATAATCTTGATTGTTTTATATCTTTTTATATCTTTGATTATTTAAACAATGTTAGTAAGTAATACTAATTACATTCAATAAAGTAGATAATTTATTAAATGATGTATATAATCTTTCATTTTAATGCATAAATATAAAAAAAATGAGTTTTTAAATAAAATCAAGTAGATTTAAATGTATAAAACTTACTTATGCCATGAATCATTTCTGTGAGTGTAATAGACTGACAGAATTTACTTCCAATGGTTGAATTAAGACATTTGGTCATTTGCAAACTGTTAGCGCTCTGTTCAGTATGTGTTGGAGATCAGACGCTGTATTCACAGGACTCTCTTTTTACACAAAAAATATGAATGATGTTTTTCAGAACGTATGTTAGAATATACGTCTAAAATAAAAACATGTGCAGGTAGTCCCCGACTTACAAGCGAGTTCCGTTACTACGACTATCTCGTAAGACAAAAATCTCGTAAATCGGGGACTAGCTTTTATACCGCACGAGTCACCACTGATACACGTACATGTGCGGTAATGAACAGTTACCAAGCACTTCGCCTATCCTAACACTTTAAAACATTTTAAAAGAACATACATTAAAAAAATTATTTATTACTTTGAGCTGCAGCTTCTCTCGTCTGTTTGCATGTTAGCTCTGCCGCGTTAGCTCCGCTGTTGTTAGGAACACCACCCTAATGTCCCAACTTGCCCAATCATTTTTAGCAGAAATGGCCCGATTGTTCCCAAACGGGAGTGTTGGGCTTCGCAACAGAGCATTTTGGCCAAAACGCATGTGGACTTAGCTGCACTCGTTAGCATGTCAGCCCCTCCATAAAGGCTGTCGGCTTTGTTTCTCCAAGTTAGCTCAATGTCCCCTGATATCTTAGGCTGCCAGGCGAACATCGAGGCGAGCTCCAAGAACCTCTGATCGCACAAAGCCGGCTGTCGGCTGGAGATATCTGGCTAATGTTAGCTCATTGCTAATCCGGTCCGGCTGCTGTCTGCTGCTTCACGCAGTCAACAGTGTTGTTTTGCTTCGCCCATCCGTTCCTCCACAAAACCACCGTTCAGCTCCAGATCATGTATCCGAGCGCAGGAACCGCTGATCGGATTCGGACAAAGCCGACTGTCGGCTGGAACTACGAGACTGGAGCTAGCTGGCTAAGGCTCAACTCGTGGGCACTGCCGAAAACTGACTGACTGCCGAAAACTGGCGGAAACTGTCGGAAACTGCAGCAAAACTTTGTAAATCGGCTTAAAAATTAAAAATTATGCACTGTACTGTAATTATAATAATAATACTTTATTTAAAACAACCACAGCTGCAACAAAGTGCTGTACACATGAAATTAAGAACATTTAAACACACAAAAAAATGTATTTCATATTTTTATTAAATATGATAGCTTGTAAATTCGGAACCTCGTAAGTCAATGTGCTCGTAAGTCGGGGACCATCCTTCAAAGGGACTCATTTTTTAAAACTATAATTAATGTTGAATAATTACTAGATACATTAATTAACGTATTACCATTTCTGTGCTCTTTAGAAGACTTAGATCGGGTCCAAGACCTTGAAAACTTTCTGCTGCAAACTGGAGTCCAACTCACTTCCTGAACGTAAAAGCTAAAAATAAATATTGCTGCCGACCTAAATTATAACCAGAAGTTTCTTGTTCATCACTCGAAATAACTTCGGCTTCCCAAACTGAAGGTAAATCGCTCTAATCTTCACTTAAATTGATATATTTGTCAGATTTTATATGGTCCGCCATTGTATTTTACAGGGGGCGTTCCAGCTCACATTCTTCTTCGTACGTCACTGATGTCGTATGCGGAAGTACCCGGATTTCCCGTAAAGAAACACGGCGCGAATTTTAAACTCACTTTGAAACAAATTTTCATTAATGTATCATTTTGTTTGCAAAAACGAACATAGTTGAATGATACAAGATATATATCTTGTGGCATTTTATGCAAAGTTTAAAGATGATGTCACAGACACTTTAACTATTTAGTTTGGACCCATGACATTTATAAATGTATGAAATGTATGTATTTATGTATGTATGGTGAAAATATGACATTGAAAAAATAAACCCAATATTTTCTTATGAATGCCTAAATAAATCAAAATATTGCTGTTAATTTTTGACTGTGTAACTTTACAAACGGCACCGCATAGTAAAGACATTTGTAGACAGAAAAATAAATATTAATTAACAAAAGGTAAAAACTAAATCAAGAAAAAAGGTGAGGGGGACAAGTTCAAAGAGACAGAGAGAGAGCCAAGGGGGCTAAAATAATATTCATAGAGTATCCAGATAAATGTATAAAATGAGTTGGCCAAGAAAAAAATAATGTGTGTGTGT
>JBBPBX010004594.1:30953-75905 GCA_038048925.1 Garcialebias charrua
AGAGTGGGAGGGAGTTTAGCAGGAATACAGAGAGGAAAGAGAAAAAGAGTAGTGTAAGGGAAAGGGGGCGGACCAAACCAACTGCTGAACAAGAGGGACGAGTGGCTCCATCAGCAACAACAACAGACACTTCTTTGTTTTAATTCTTCTTTAATTCTTCTTTCCACATTAGCTCTGCCAACTTCTGTCCAGCTGATGATGGTCTGTCCACAGTGACCTGCTGAGACACCCTGCAGCTCTTGAGAGCATCGCACTGATTGTTCCTGTGGGGAGGCAGACAGACTATAATGGAGGTAAGTCAAGTCCAGAGGGACTTGAAGTCAGCATGGCTGATTGACTGGATTGAAAATGAGATAAATGATGGCAGAGGCTCTTTAAATATGTGCTTTATTTTAGTTCCATTTATGTTTATGGACATTTTTGTGATCCTACTTTGTATATTCTGACTTGCATGAAGTTTCACAGCAGATGAGCACTTGAAACCTTTAAAAATAAATGTCATGAGAAGCTGCTGATTGATTCTTTGTGTAAAAGTGCATTTAGGCGCAATGCCCTTAACTTTTAGCTCGGTCATGGCTGAATAGATGTTTATGATTTCAAAATTTCAGGAAGTAGGAAATATCAGATATCTCCAAGAGGTATAGGGCTATTTTTCCTAAAATATACTTCAATATCTTTATGATTGTGTTATGAACTGCAACACAGATATCTGTGTTGAAAAGAATCCTCTCTGTCACACGAGCAAATATTTAAGGTATGTGTTGAGACGTGCAGCGATCGTGAAATACTCCACAACATGATGGTGACAAAAGCCATTGGGCAGGTTAAAAACAACCTGTTCAGACACGCTCTGCTTTGCCCTGGTTTGAAATATAAAGCGGAGTGAACCCCGGCTCAAGAAGACACTGGGACAGCTTGTTCCTCCTGTATCAGTTCAGCACAGTTTCCCCATTTTTGATTTCTAAATGTGAAGAGTGGGAAAGTTTTGGCTGAGGTTGATATAAGTCACAATCCACTATATTGTGCAGGTGCCAATTTCCATAAAGTGACAATCAGTGAGAGCTGTAATGACCTGCCAGAGCCAGCTGAAAATAACTGTCCCAGATACCCTGAATGTTTCATCATCCAATGGATGGAGGCAGGAACGACCAGCAACCCTGCATCAACTCATTCTGATGCTGCACAGTGCTAAACTTTTCCTCACTAAATCTTACTCTTATAATAAGACAAAAGCAAGCAAATGCCAGTATGTTTTTTTTTTAAATCAATGTTTAAAAATGCTCAAATTAAATGCAAAGTTTTCCTTACTGTGAACCGTTTACGTGTTGCGAAATCACAAAGCTTTCATTTTGGAGCTGAGCGCAGGTTTCGCCTGCAGCACAGATTTCCAGCTGTTTTTTGCATGATATAGAGCCTTTAAAGTGAGCTCACTGTGTCTTCTTGTACTCCCATATTACACCACGCTCACACACATGCACATGCACACACAGCCTGGGCAGATTAGGAGAATGGGAGGATAGTTGCGCTGAAGAATGACAACCTTATCGCAGAGTTTTCAGCTTGCAGGTCAGTGGGTCCTGGTGCCTGGAAAGACTTCATAATTGTTGTCAGCCTTCAATACTACACTCTATTAAATAAATAGCATGCGTGGAATAGAAGGATCATGTGTGACAGGGCTGTTCTAACATTTACAAGTTTTTAAAAATACGTATTTTATAGTGTTGCACACAAAAACTCTGGCAATCAAAACTCATTACAAGCTTAGAACAAAAATATTACATAAAGTTGATGTTTCATGAATCATCAATAAAATAAATTCAAGGTTTAAATTGTCATTGTGTAAATGGATGCATATTACTCACCACTTTTCATGCCAGAGTTTTAGACTAAAACTCATATGCTATTAAGGGACAGAATTATAATTGTGACTGTCTAACCTTGTTAGGGATTGTCTAGTAAGGCAGCCCCCTATTATTATGCACCTGACAAGGGTTTCTTAACTTTATATCTTACTCTTCCATCAACTTTAATGCAGCCCGAGCCCCACAAATGTTATATCAAAATGACTGGCTCGACACCGTGATGTGCGCTATTCATTTTATTGGCATTTCGAGTTACCATGGCGACGTAATTTGCAAACAAAGATGCAATTTTTCCCATTAAGAAACACACAGAACTCAACAGCCTATAACTTCCACAATGAGGTCACATGACCTACAATAGAGTGGAGGGTTCTCTGAACAAAACACTGATTAACTCTTGGAGCCATTTTGGATCAAGATGGCTACCACAGCTACCTCATATAACTCCAGATTGACTATAACTCAGTCATTCAAAAATGACTATAACTCATTGATATATATATTTTTTTTTTGACATATTGAGCTGAAATTTGGTATGATGGTAGCTGAGAGCAACCCCCAACACATACTGTCAAATCAAAAATTAAAATGGCCGCAGTGTGTTAGCCCCCCCATCAAAGTTTCTCCAAGAGCTTTCTAGATTATGACATTATGCACAATCTTGTATGAGACTGAGATCTCGCAAGATGCGATAGTGCTCAAAAATGCTGTTGTGAATGACTCTCAGCTACTTCCAAACTAAAAGTAGCTCAATGTTGGTCAAACTGACTGAATTACAGCCGTTTCTTGTTTTGTTTGTTAATTAGCAGTGGCCATGTTGTCCAGGGTTATCTCCAAAAATATATGTTAATCACATTTAATGAATTCTTTCTGAGAGGTTAATTAAAATATTTTAAGTGATTCATGACATATTCTAGGGGCAGCGCGGTGGTGCAACTGGTAGAGCTGCTGCCTCTCAGCGAGAAGGTTGCCGGTTCAAATCCTGGTCCGGGGGGGCTTTCTGGATGGAGTTTGCATGTTCTCTCTGTGCATGTGTGGGTTTTCTCTGGGTACTCCGGTTTCCTCCCACAGACCAAAAACATGCATGTTAGACTGATTGGTAACTCTAAATTGTTCCTAGGTGATAGTGAGAGAGTGAATGGCTGTTTGTCTCATTTGTCTCTGTGTGGCGCTGTGATGGACTGGCGACCTGTCCAGGGTGTACCCCGCCCCTCGCACTGTGATTGCTGGACATGGGCACCGGCAACCTCCGTGACCCAAAGTAAAAGATAATGGAGGGATGGATGAAATATTCTAATGCTACAGACAAATAAAAAGAAACATTATTGTTGCTTCACCTTCAGTGGCAGGCAATAAAGACACAGAAGATCTTGTTTATTTAGTTTGCTTTTTGGACTAATGTTATTGTGAAAACACAACAATATGAAATATAAGGTTTAAAAGTGTGTCACACCTTGCATAGCGGACAGCTTCTGTTTAAAGCAAATGATGAGTAATGGTAAAGGTATACATTCATGGATAATTAATGAGGGGCTCTTCAGAATGTCTAAAAATACAACTTCTTGTACTTTCACTGACGTTTCTTTGAGCAGAATAAAAGCTCAATAAGTAAATATTTTATGACAGGGGAGCTGAACCTCGCCTGCAGAGGATGCATAAAGTTCTTTATAACTGCTTTGGACAGTTAAAAAAAACATTGTATGCAGTCTGTTTGGATCAAATTTTATTTATTTTTTTACTACTGAATGAAGCACTGTAAAGGAATATGAAAGGCCATTCCACATATCTGATTTTAAGACTCCCTTAATGTTGGAGCATCAGTTCCAATTCTCATCGAAGCACTAAACGCTCTCGTTTGGACTCCATTAAAACAAGAGATTTCAGCTATAATTGCTAACGCTATGCAAATGTGTGCACTTCAGGAGCAGCTCTGGTCAGCCACACAACTCCAGCAGGTGATGCACTGAACCTTCTTTTCTATTTACACCCAGGGAGGTGGATCGTTTTAGTCAACCTAACGTCTCATCTGAATGCACAGCACAGCGTTTGAAAGCAATCTAACTTCACCGGGGAGGAGGGGGTGGGGGGCTCCTTAGTAAAAACTGGCCACTTATCAAAGACGCAGAGCTCGAAATAATGAGTCATAAATGTTTACTGATTTATGACGGATCTTTGTATTGTGAAACCTTTACTCTGTGGAGGATTCATTGACGTTGTGCTGCAGCAGCTATCAATATATAAAGCAACGTTGGCCTCACAGAATCTAAATCCCCCTCCCTCACTCCACGTCTCCGTGTCTGTCTCCATCTCTTTCTGCTCGTGCCCCTCGCTCTGCGCCTGGTGCTCCATCTCCTTCACTCTGGGCCAGTAATGAGTGTCTGGTTCTCTGCACTTCACCACTGAAGCCCCATTCATGCACAATCCCCTTTACAATGCACTAAATGGATTACCCAATTAGTTAATGTGTGTGTGTGTGCATGCATGAGGGCATGCGTGTGTGTGAACCTGGTCACCAGATAGACATGTTAGAGGTGAATGTGAAAGATGGATGACTATCTTGATCCCACACTTCATTCTTAGTTGATTTTATGCTGGAGGCCATATTACTCATCCCTGTGTGTGTGTGTTTGTGTGTGTGTGGGGGTGTGCGTGTGTGCATGAGAGAGAGAAAGAGAGATACTGAGGCCTTGACAGGCTATAGAAGATGACAGAGAAAAAGAAAGTGTTACCTCTCAATGATTCAACCTCCTTGCCCATCATTCTCTCACAATATACTCTCTGCTGTCATACATGAGCTGCTTCCTTTTCTTCTCATCACATTTTTTCCTTAGTTTGATTTATGTCACCCCGGGATGATAGGAAACTCTTGCGTCAATCATTAGTCTGTGTGTGAGAACGAAAGATCGATTCCTGTTATCTAACGTGTTGCATCATGGTGGGAGCATGAGGCTCAACATTCTGCCTTTATGGAATCGAAAAGGATAAATATACCATAGATCCGTTTTTTTGTTTTTTTTACAAAATTTATTCATTTTAAAATACAACACAAAACAATCCCATACATGAGACTTATACAATATGAAAATAAAATGAAGGGTAGCAGAAGAAGAAAAAATATTATTATATCTGCCCCCTTATTCAAACAATCAATTCAAACAAAAATCATCAACAAGTAACAGAACAAAAAAGAACAACTCCTATCGAACTACAATACAACACACGCTATACTTTTTTATAGTATATTTTTGCAATAATTTAGTTTTGATCATTTTCTTGAATGTAAACAATTGATTTTGCTTTTTTAACTTCAGTCTCCAAACTATTCCACAATCCAATTCCCTGGATTGATGTTGACCAACCCTTCAAACTGGTTCTATATTTTGGTTTTACAAAAATCTCTATTCCCTTAAGATTATAACAGCTTTGTCGTTTAACAAAATGTATTTGGATATTCAACGATAGTTCATTATTATGAGCTCTATACATAACTGACAGAATATTATAATCCACTAAGTCATGGAACTTCAATAACTTCAGTTGATGAAATAATGTGCTTGATGGGTGACAGTAATGTTTTCTAGTGATTATTCTTACAGCTCTTTTCTGTAGCACAAAAACAGTCTCCATAAATGTTTTACACGCTTTACCCCAAACATCAATACAATAAATTATGTGTGGAACAATAATTGTGTTGTACAACAAATACAGAGCTTTATCATTTAACAAGTTTCTGACTTTGTATAATACTGCAATAGATTTAGCTATTTTTATTCTTACAGAATTTATGTGATGTTTCCACGTCATTTTGTCATCAATGATAACACCCAAAAACTTCACTTCACTCACACGACAGATCTCAACACCATCAATCTTAAATGGAACATTAACAGTTTCCTCTTTTTTTTCCCGAACATCATGTAATTAGTTTTATCTAAATTCAATGATAATTTATTAAGTTTAAACCAATTTTGTATTTTAACAAATTCTGTCTTCATAAACTCCAACATCTGTTCCATATCCTTAGATCAGTTTTAACCCCTGACTTAAAGTAGTTTTTTTTGTACATATAGTGTAAAAGTACTGACTTGGAGTATTTGTTTGGGCTTTTTTTATTTATTTTTTTACAATTTCAGCAATTTCCAAAATCATGTCGATTGTGAAATATTATAACTTATGAATCAACGTGAATCAAATTGGAATTGACAACATTATTGTTGCACATTAAGGTTTCTATTCAAGAGTCAAAACTGTCAATAAACGTTTCCAGTTGCAAACGTTCAAATAAATCCAAAGTGTGGTTTCAGTGAAGCCTCAAGTAAACCAAAGGGACCTAAAATAAATTCATTTATTCATTCATTCAGTTTCCAAACTTGTTGTGTCCTGTTCTGGGTCACAGGAGGTTGGGGGCCAGCTGTCACCAGGCGGGGTGGGGGTCATTGATCCATCACAGGAGTACTTGTCAAATTAGAAGTCAAAAATTATATTCTGATGTTTAGTGAAGTCAGAAAATTTACACGTAAATTATTAATTCAATTCAGATTTTTTATATAGCCCCAAGTCACAACAGAAGTCATCTCAGGACACTGAACAGAAACATTCATATATAAAAATAATAATTTAGCACTATTTATCTGAGGAGCAGACTGCTTTGAATTTAACTCCATTGCAGAGATTGATTTTATTTTTATTATTTTTATTGGTTTTATTATAATAATAATAATATTATTATTATTATTATTATTATTATTATTATTATTATTATTATTATTATTATTATTATTATTATTATTATAAGTAAATATGTTTTTGTAATTGTGTAAAATTTTGGCAACACTAGCATGTTGACAAAATTCTGAAGTCTCAAAAGAACAAAAACAAACGTAAAAAAAATTCGCTTTTGATTTTAGATTTTTAAACTTTATGTAAATTCTGCTTTTTAAAGGACAATAAAAACCTGTTGGAGGGGTGAGGAAATAAAGAAACCATTTATGCCTTTTTTAATATGCATGTTGTGTATAAAAGTTAGAAATCATGTTCTTTACTCTCATATACTTTCAAATAAACCTTGTGAAAACAATTACAAATTACTATACTTTTTTAAGGGAACAATATCTTACTTTTAAGGTTTTTTTTGTTTGGCTTTTCAAATATAGTTCACAATTTCAAGTAAAATACAGTATAAGTCAAATTTTAGATTACATCAAGAAGTACAGTATATGAAGTTAGTTTGTTAGTTTAAAACAGGTAAGCCTGCATGTTGTGCACTTGATTACAAAGACACAATTTAAGGGTTTTAAGATGCAGTTAGGAGTGCACACACACACCAAGAACAATAAACTGAGACTGACCCAAATAAACAGACACTGAACCTGATAGATTACATGTGCATCTGTTAGAAATTACCATATAGACAGTGTGAATTAAAGCAACACCATCTGGTGTGGTGGCAGGGTGTGGAGTGAGAACAGAGGAGAGCTCATGGTCATTGTGGGACAGGTATAAATCCTGGACAGTTTGAACGTACTGTTGTCTACCCCTGTCTGAGCTAAAGATTGCTCACGCTGCGTGAGTGTGTATTAATTATGTGTGTGTGTTATGTGGGTTAGTGCAGTGGGGGGTGTTAGGGCTTTGTGTCAGGCAGATCAGCTGGGGCCCAAAAGTGAGGTTTACACCCCACTAACCAACCCCCCACCCCACCTCATTCCCAAATATACACATGGACATTTGCATTACCCCCTGCCTGTATGCAAACACACACATGCACACACACTAAGTGCACCACACTCTTTTGTTCAGACACACAACGGCACACATCAGACACATGCTCCATGACAAACATGGAGCCAGTCAGATACGAGATTAGATGTATGCTTGTACAAACACGCACACAACTACACGAGCACCCCCCCCCCCCACACACACACACACACACACACACACAGATGTTCCAACGTGCCCAAAGTCTTCAATCAAACAGCCCTCTTTAAAATATGGGATATGTTATGTTGTTTATTTGTCATATGCAGGTTAACACAAGGTCAACGATGCAATGAAATGTTCAGGATGAGAAGAACCCATTTAACTCACAAATATATTTTTTTTAAAGCATGCAATAAGGGTGCAAAATAAAGTAATAAAAAGTGAAAAAGAAATACAATATTTCTTAAACTAACTTAAACACAGGTGGTAATATAAGATTAAATGCACATGATATAGATATATATACAATATATACATATATATATACTGTATATATATATATATATATACATACAGGTACATATATAAATACACATACAGGTAGTCCTCGACTTACGAACGAGTTCCGGACCTACGTTCGTAACCCGATTTTGACGTAAGTCGGATCTCATTGCACGTGTCGTTCGTAAGTCCGGATTTTTGCCGTAAGTCGCGAAAATGTATGCTAACGCTGCGCCGCACACCCGTTTATCGGCACGAGACTTAACAAGCGTACATACTGGTCCATAAACATGCACAGAACTTTATTTACAAACAGTTAGCTAACACATTACACCACACATTCATCTATAAACACATACATGTACAGTATTTACTGTACAACTACTGTTCGGAGCGCGTTTGTAAATCCGAGTTGCCGTAAGTCGAGGGCGCTGTAAGTCGAGGACCACTTGTATATATATAATTATTTTATTTAAAAGCGCCTTTCAGGACACCCAAGGACACTTAAAATAAATAAAGAATATAAAATACAAAAGAATATAAAATAAATTTAGTAGCGTTAATGATGAGCTAGTCTTAAGAGATGTGTTTTCAGAGCAGTCTTGAACAGAGAAAGGGAGGTGGTGTTTCGAAGGTCTGGCAGTAGAGCGTTCAAGAGGTGATGGGCAGAGCAGGTGAAGGCCCTGCTCCCCATGGTGGAGAGGCGAGCAGAGGATACATGGAGATGTAGCGAAGAGGAGGATCTGAGAGAGTGTGATGGGATGGAGATTTGGAGGAGGTCAGATACAGATACGATATTCTTGTATCGAATGATTCTGGTCAGTTTGTGGTACTTGTACTCCTTGACCTTACCGCAGCTTTTGATACTGTCGACCACAGTATCCTCTTATCAAGGCTCGAACACTGGGTCGGGATCACAGGTGCTGCATTAGACTGGTTCCATTCATACCTCGCTGACAGAAGCTTTTGTGTTAAGGTCGGGAACAGTGTATCCCCGTCAGTAGCTGTGTTTCCATCCATTTTAATTGCGAAATTTGAGCTACCTCGCAAATATGTAAATACAAATTAATGCAGATCAGAAGTGTTTCCATCTACTGGCTTGAAGCGCTTCTTCCAAGCCGCGCACAGTGTCATTACGTCAGACGTCAGCGTCATTACGTCAGACGTCAGCACTGCGCATGTCTACAGTAAACAGGAAGTAGCGGTTGAAAACAGAACCCGGCCACACATCTCGTCAAAATCGAGAGAATATTTCAGGTACGTGTTGCTATCGGGCGAGTTGTATTTATTCTGTCATGCCAACTAGTTTTAGCGATGTTACATGTTGTCCGGAGCGGAAACAGCTGAACGTCACGTGACGTGAATGTTCGCTACGTCAGAAATGAGTCGGAAAATGTGTTTCCATCTGTCGTTTAGCGCATCTCAAATCCCAAAAACCACCTCAAGCGAGCGTATAAACTTTTTAGCGTAATTCAGGAAGTAACCTCGCAATTTGCCGTTTCCATTAAGCTTTTCTGCTGCGCTATTTCAAATTGCGCAGCTAGAAACCTTGATGGAAACACGGCTAGTGTCTCTTTCCTGCGGGGTCCCACAGGGCTCTATTCTCTGTCCACTTCTTTTCACTCTCTACATGCTCCCACTGGGGACCATCCTAAGAAAACATGGTATTTCGTTCCATTGTTACGCGTATGATTGCCAGATCTACCTGCCACTGAAACCAGCTAATGCAGGCTCCCTCCACCCCCTCCTAAAATGTCTGGATGACATTAAGACTTGGATGCTTCAAACTTCCTAAGTTTTAATGATCAGAAGACTGAAGTCATCATCTTTAGCCCTAGCTCAGCTGCCGCCTCTGATCATATAAACTTGGACTCCCTCCAGCCTTATCTCAAGCACTCTGTGAAAAATCTCGGGATGGTTTTTGACTCTGACTTTAAGTTCGATAAACAAATCAGTTCCGTACTGCAGAAAAGCTTCTTCCAACTGCAGAAAAGTAGCTAAGCTCAAGTCGGTGTTGTCCAGACTTGACCTTGAGACACTAATCCATGCATTCATCACAATCCACCTGGATTATTGCAACGCACTGTATGCTGGGATCAGCCAGGCCTCCTTCTCACGTCTCCAACTCGTCCAAAATGCAGCAGCTCGACTTTTAACCAGTACACGTAGGTTTGAGCACATTACACTAGTTCTCTCCTCCCTGCACTGGCTCTCCGTGCGAACTAGAGTCGACTTTAAAATCCTGTTGTTGACCTACAAATGCCTAAATGGCCTCGCTCCCCACTACCTCTCCGAGCTGCTGGAACCACATGTTCCCTCGCGGGCCCTGAGATCATTCGCTCAGATGCTTTTGGTAGTTCCAAAAACACGACTGAAGCTCCGAGGAGATCGGGCGTTTTCAGTCACCGGCCCCAAACTTTGGAACAACCTGCCCCACAACATTAGACAGGCCTCCTCCTTTCATCTGTTCAAATCCCTGCTATAAAACCATCTGTTCTCTCTGGTATTTCATGCTGTGTGAACTGACTAAGTGTTGTTGTTTTTTTTACTGTGTTTTATATTAATATTGTTCTTATACATTTTTATTATTCTTTTGCTACTGTTATTATCATAATTTTTACCATTGGTGTGTGATACTGTTCTGTAAATTTTGAAACCTATTTTATGTTGTGTGTGTGAAGCACCTTGATAACAGTTTATCTGTTTTAACTGTGCTATATAAATAAAATTGACTTGACTTGACTTGAGATAAATAAGGAGGGGCAAGTTTGTGGATAGCTTTGAACGTGAGAAGTAGAATTTTGAACACAATAAATACATATAAATAAATAAATAATATATATATATATATATTGCACATAACTAACATGTACAGGTTGTGTGACAGGTTATTGCACAGGTAGTGAGTAACAATGAGATTAATTATGATGTCACGGTCGTGACATACATGATATATGTGACATATCATTAGAACCACTCTTTAGAATTGTCTAAACTAAAGAGATGGAACAGACTCTAAAATCTCTTCTTGTGAAACAGACCACTCGTGAGCAGCAAGTGACTTTAAAAGTGAAATGTCAGGATCACTGTTGTAACAGGCTTCAGGGTCTGAGCGGGACTAATGGAGGAGCAGGGGCAGTGAGCTGAAAGGGCGAGTGAAGAGTGTTGCAGAGAAGGATCTGCAGAGACATCTCATAATGTTTTGTAAGTGGGTTAAAAGATTGTAAAAACTCACTTCAAGACAAAAGGTTCAGAACATGCATGAAGTATTGGTGCAGTGGTGCACATCTGGAGAGACAACAGATTGGTGATGCCATTGAGCATCTTATTCAACATTTATTTTTAATATCAACAAATCTGTAATGTTTTGTGTCTTGATGTGTAATTGGGCACTATGTTGCTTCACATTTGCCAGCAGATCAATTGTTCATCTTCACATTTATTCATTATATGCACCGACTTGCGTTTTGTGTGTTTGTGTGTGTGATTATGCTCCATCCACAAAGTGTTTTGTCAAGAGTGTGCGCTCCGTGGGATGCTGAGTGCATCACTGCCACTGTAAAACTGTCAGATGTGTATGGATGTGTAAAAGTGTTCTTGAATGGGCGTACGGCTGAACAAAGGGCATAAATGCAGCTGTAAAAACTAATGTTCTCACCCTCTTATTGTTGGGACTAGTCGTTTATTTAACACTAAAATATGGTCCCGGGCTGTTTGGGGAGAATACATCAACCGGCACACACGGGTTCACACAAAGAGGGCACACTTCAGCAGACAAAGAGCCAAAAGATAGAGGCCAAGCGCCCTTTTTTTGTCCTTTGTCCCCCTCCTTCAGATGCACTTTTTGTTCAGGGTGGGTGCAGGGCACCAAGTGGGATGGATGGAGGGAGGGAAGGATGAATGGTTATTACACAGTGAGTCGATGCCCAAACAAGTGTAAGTGTGTGTGTGGGGTGGGGAGGTGGGGGCTGCACAGAGGGTGTAAAAGATCTTTTGTGAAAGCTGAGAGTTAATCGCTTGAGCGGCACACGCCATTTCTATGAGAGCACATGTTATACGCTGTGTCCCCTGAGAGAAGAGGGAGGTCTCTCTCAACACACACACACACACACACACACACACACACACACACACATATACAACTGAATTTACATATCAGTTATGATGCAAAACTGGGCACAAGCTGACGAGACAAGCAGGAGGACCCACCCCCTGAACAGAACAGTTAGCAGAGCCTTCTGGTCGAGGGGACAGGGTTTGCATTCATTCATAGAGAAACGCACACGTCGGCCTGTTTGTTTCCTCCAGGACCGGATGGATGACTCTGCAGGGGCTTTGTCAAAGACGGGTGCTTACTTTGGCCTGGCAGTAAGTGAAATCTATCGTTTCATTACACAGATCCCTTGTCAGAGGCGGCTGTTGATATCTGAGAGTGATGGTCTCCAGTTTGTGTTCAGTGCAGATGCACAGACACAACAGTGTCACATGCTGTTTACCACGGTGACACAGCTTCGCCTTACGTGCACGCCGCCTGAATTTTATTATCACATTTCATCAAGCAACATCTGCAGAGGCTGTTTACTTTGATTTGATCAAGTTGAACTTTTAACTTTTTCTAAATCTGAAGTTTGTAGCAGTGCTGGAAAGTGTGTGTGATGTTGATGTGGTTGAACATTTCTTAAACTTGTCTGTATTTAAAAAATAATAATTCTAAAAAGTTTTTGTCCACTCACTATCGGGTTCACCAGAAGTCGTACTGTTCCACTTTCTGTCTCACT
This sequence comes from Garcialebias charrua, assembly GCA_038048925.1. Taxonomy (NCBI): domain Eukaryota; kingdom Metazoa; phylum Chordata; class Actinopteri; order Cyprinodontiformes; family Rivulidae; genus Garcialebias; species Garcialebias charrua. The sequence continues at coordinate 43,795 of JBBPBX010004594.1, forward strand.
GCTCTGATTCCTCTGACATGTTACTTTCTGTTGTCTCTGTCCCTCACATCACTTGTTTTCGGGGTTAATGAAATGTGACAGTCTTGATCTTGAGCTCCCTCCCTCATTCAGCCCTTTCCTTTGTTTCATCGCAGCGCAGCAGGACAATGAATGCAATTTAGCTCCAACCCTGAGTCAAATGTAGTGTAAACTAATATGTTCTGTGCTTTGCTGCTGTGGCCATTATAAAATGCTTAAAGGCTGAAGACCAGGTGGTTCTGGGAGAATAGGTCTGTTAGTGTGGACTCCTTTGCCATAAAGATTCCCTCCTGTTCCCCTGTGAGGATAGAGATCATGATAGCAGCATCTGGGGTCCGGTTGCCTTTTGAAGGAGGTGGAAAGTGTGGCTGTGTGATTAGTAATGACATGGACTCACTAAATAAATAAACAGGGTTGTCAAATATAATCAGGAATGTTAGCATTGTTGTTTTTCTTTGGCTTTCATGTGATCAAATCTACTTATTCATGTTAGTTGTCTTGAAATTAAGCAAGTTTTTCAGTGTCTGAAAAATGCACCATTCAAGTGTTGCGTTGACATTTAGAGGCTTTTTTAGGGAACAGTGGGATTTAGAGGAAAGCCGTTAAAAAGAATTAAATGTTGAATTTAACAGCAGACTGCAAATGCACAAATCAAAGCAAATTGCCAAATGCCCTTGTTCAGTTTGTTTGGCACACGCACCCGAACCTGCTTCGTTGTTTTTAGTCCAGATTGAGCATTAGGGATCAGCAAAACAGTCTCAAATAAATGCTCACTGGCCACTTGATTAGAGACGCCTGTTCAATTGCTTGTTAATACACAAAGCTAACCAGCCAATCACATGGCAGCAGCTCAATGCATTTAGGCACAGATGTGCTGTAGACTGCAGCTTAACTCAAGCATCAGAATAGTATAAAAAGATAGGTGACTTTGAAAATGCATAAAACTCAGTAGATCAACAGTTTATGAAATAGACCAGTTAAGCATCAGCAACAATACTATGTTCAAAGTCACCTACATCCCTTTTCTTCCCTATTCTGATGCTCATGCTGAACCTCAGCAAGTTGTCTAGACGCCTACATTGTCTACTAAATTATCATTTTCTACTTTTAAGATTAGGCTTAAGTCTTTCCTTTTTGATAAATCCTTGAATTGAATTAAATGCACTGAGTTGCTGCCAAGTGATTACAGCAAGCAAGTAGCAACTGAACAAATGTACTTAATACAGTGGGCCATGAGTATTTTTCAGTGACATTTACTATAGTTTGCAGCTTGCAGCTTTTCTTAGAGTAAATAAAAAGAGGTGTTTTCGATCTTTTATTTTCCATGAGTTGTGCTGTGCATAAAATAATGTGAATTTGCTGCTACAAGGGTCCAACAGCAGCTTAAGTCAATAAAAGCATTAAAGCATTCTAGCCTGGTTGTGTTTTCCCTAAAATATCTGCAGCAAATTTTCAGTAAAGGAATAACACAACCACCTGACAAAACTAAAATGATTACTGAAGCCATTTAAACTTGCCACTCTTCAGCAGTCTGCATATTACACTGTTACCTACAATAACTGAGCTCAAATTTTAAATGCAGACATAAATGAATTGGCTGTCCTGTCAGTCAAAGCTGTCCATCTTGTGAGCTGGATAACTTGAAAAATAAATGAGGTACCAACTTCCTTTAGTGTACGGCTGCATCGAAGTGTAACAAAGGTCACCATTGAAAGGAGGAAACTGTATTTTCTAATGTTTAAAAGTAAAATTTCCTAACGTGCTGACTTCCATTTTGGTGTGTGGTTTAAGTGTAAGAAAGGTCACCAGTGAAAGGAGGAAACTATGCTTTCTAGTTTTTATATCGCCTTAGGGTTTTCTTAAAGGAGACCACATGTAAGTATTAAAAAAAAATTATGTTATGTCTGTGTGCTATCTTGACAATATTAATTCATTTTAATACACAAAATAATTCTTAGATAATTAATTATACCCTTTTTAATTCTGCCATTTTTAACTTTCGTTTTGAACGACCGGTTTCTGATACTGAGTTCTGAAGTCCACGCCCTTCAACGATCTGTTTACGCCCTCTGTAACAGCCAGTATCTGTAATGTGTTGTTGTTTTAAAATTAGCTCTTTTTTTATTACTCATTTGACTTACTGTTAGTGCTAGCTTAAGATAACTTACCGAAACCCGTCTGAGCGCGCCGCAATTTGCTGCTCCTTTTAGCATTAGACCACCCGAATCCGATGCTAATGTTAGCTTGTTCCTCTTCCGGTGTTCGCCAGCTCCGCTCGTTGCACGCGGAGATTTTGGGAGTTATCGCTGTTCCAGTCAAGACAACACAAAGTTCACCAAGTGTCTCCCGTAAATTAATCCGTAAGGAGAAGGTCCTCGCTGCTGCGAGGCTGCTGCGAGGCTGCAGCGAGGCTGTACAGTTGAAGCTCCGCTCCATCGCGCCAGAAGAGGGTCCCGTTGCCGCCGGTCCCTACGCCGGGGGTCCGCTCGTTTAATTTTTGCCGGCTGCGCGTTGGGAGCGATCGCAAATACACTAAAAATTGAACTAAAACATAAAAATAACAATTATACTTTATTTATAAAGCCATTTAAAAAAACACAGCTGCAACAAAGTGCTGTACACATGAAATTAATAACATATAAACAAAAGATGAGATGAAATCATGAAAAACAACAGTCATTTGTTTAATGCAGAAGTGGGTGGGTTGAGCCCAGAGCCATATAAAGTAACCAGGGGTTGCTAGGTGAGGGGCTGGACTCAGGTTGGGGTGGGTTGTCCTCTCTCGCTTGTGACGTAACATGCGAGAGTATTTTAAAACAGAACGTATCTTATCACAGTAAAATAAATTTACTAGAGTAAATAAACCACTGGGTGAATTTTTTTGCCACTAGGACTGTTTTTTTATGAAGTACATACCCAAAGTTGAGTAAAAAAAACCTTTAAAAAGTGAATTTTGAATATGTGGTCCCCTTTAAATGATTGTGGTTGCTGAAGATTAACCTATGGTGGCCAAGGCCAGCATTGGCCACCCTCTGACTCCACCATTGCACCTAGTGGTAGATAAAATTGCTCCCACAGCTCACCAGGAGCTTCAGACAAACAAATAAATAAATAAATAAATAAATAAAAAACTCTTCCTCTTCTTATACACTTTGCATGTGATTGAATATTTTGCATCAAAAAAATTAAGATTTACTTGCATTCCCAGTTCAATTCCAGTCCAGAAAAACACATCTAAAAAAAAACAAGAAACATTTACTATTCAAACCTCACAGCAGTGGAGGACATTGGCGCACCGCTTTGTACTTTGTGTCGTTTTGCCTTAGAATGGTGAAACAAGTTTGTTTTGTTTTTTAACTTTAGCTTTAACTGTTTTTTGTTTGTTGTTGTTGTTGTTGTTGTTGTTGTTGTTGTTTGTTTTTTGCACTTGCATTGCACTTCATTGGAGATCAGTCCTTTTATAGCCAAACCATATTATATTATATTATTAAAGTTGTTTCTGGAGGCTAACAAGCTGCTCTGACCCTCCCTGGATCCACTCCTTATTGATGCACTGACACTTGCCCCAGACAAAAGGAGCAACATTACAGTCACTGAATCAGCATTGCTGTATTTACATCAGCCATGTGACTGAATAGGCCTTGTGCTTTGTCAATGCATACAGTAAAAACCGTTTACAAATCTGATACTGTAAATGAATTCATAATTTTACTGTATATTTTTCATGTTTTGCAGATGATGCCACTGACAGGAATGTGCTGGTGTCATGAAAGGAGTCCTCCCGTCACTTCTCTATAACTTGACGGTTTGGACCTCGGACCCATTCTGTCCTCACCCATGCTTGCAGGATCATGGGTAGTGTCAGCAGCCTCATTAATGGTAACAGCCTCAACAGCAAACACTGCAAGGCTTCTGAGCACAGGTTAAAGGAGGGAGGTGGTCACCACAGAAAGAGTGGAGGCTGCAGTCTTGACGGGTTGCTAAAGTGTGGCTTTGCTCAGGGCTCTTCATCCTCCACTCATCACTCTAAAGGCCTCTCGCACTCGAGGTCAGGGAGAAGTGAGGATTTCTTTTACATTAAGGTAAGATCACACAAACCGACAATGTTAGCTGCCTGAATCCACTGTATTTATAGGTTTTTACAGGTGAAATGTTTTTGTTTCTCATCAGGTGAGTAACAAACAGAAGTCAGGGTACCACAGGGAACGATCAGTGGAGGAGACTGTGACCAGAGATGGAAAATCAGACAGTCGGCAGCAACCCAAACCAAAACTCCTTATAATGCCTGGAAAGATACCCGAACGGGGGAGTTTGGTATGCCCTTGTCTTTCATGTACAATTCTTATTTTTATTTTTTCATTCAACCTTTATTTGTACAGGTTATTCCCATTGAGCCTCAGGGACTCATTTACAAGAGAGACCTGAATTTATTTGACAAACAATGATGACAACAGTGGACAACAATAGACAATCAACGTACAATTCAATTGTACAATTCTTCAAAAACACAAGATTCTAAACTAAATGTTTTACCAGACACATGACCTTGCAATAACAAGCACACACTTTTCATAAGGTTGCCTCAAATACGCAGAACTCGACTTTTCATATCGGCAAAGAAAACTGCTGTTTATTTGCGAGCTTTGATGATGCAAGAACGTTCCCATCTCCAGCAAACTATCTGCGATTAGCCTCGTTTTTATCATATTGACATGAAAGAAGCATAGTTCATGTCACTGAACTCGGAATGCAGCATCTTCAAAGGGCTTCGAAAGCCTCAAGGCGATGTGGAGGATGACAAATAAATAAACAGTAGTAATTTAATAAGTAGCAGCCATTTTTCATAGCCCCTGTTAAACCTCCAGCTTTTTAATCACCTCGCTCCTTAGATTAATGACTTACGAACGTCTTGATCTTCTCAGAGAGGTAATTTCTTGTCAAGGAAACATGAGCCAAAGCATCTTCCTCAATAAGTTTTTATTCCTTCAGGTAGGGACAGAGCAGATAAAGGGAGAAAACATCGAGAAAGAGATCAAGGGCCAGCGGGAATTTGACAGATTGAAATGGGGGGAGAGACAAGGAGAGAGGTATCCCGGCCATGAAGTCAGTGTGAAGAAATGCTGAGCTCACAAGCCTTACCTCTCTTACACTTCAGCAATAGCTCATATTATTAATATCGTGGAGAGGAGCTATTCATCTTCTCTTAGACAGCACATGGAGGGGGAATGTAGGCTGCAGAGGAGCAAAGAGGAGTTCAGAAGGAAAGGGAGGTATGGTACGGCTCGTGACAGAATAGCACAGATGGTGTCTGCGGAGTATAAGTTCATCTCACAAATGAGTTTTCTCTTTCTTTACGACAGTCTAGTGAATTTTACATGCCGTTATGGCTGTGAGGCTTTCAATAATGTCACGCTTTGGTGGTTCCGTTTTTAATATGAAGTGACACAACGGGCGAAAAAAAACATCCTTTTATTTGAACAAACTTCCAGTGTGTGATAATAAATATTGTATGAACAAACTGATTTTTTTTCCCAAGGTTTTAATGCAACTCCTCAACTTTTCCACGGCCTTGCAACTATGTTGTCAGCTATACGGGAAGTGACTGAATATAAAAATGTAAACAGTGTCATTTTTATTCTTCTAGACTTCTGCTGAGAAGTCGCTGGTCCATTCCACTGCCTTTAACTCTGCAAATCCCTCGAGGCCTTCATACGCAGAGATTGGCCACAACAGCCTGGACAACATCCTTTGTCCCCTGAGGAAAGCGAGAAGTCCAAATGTTGGACAAAAGCAAGACACCTTAGGTTTCTGTCAGTATACCAAAACAGTTGCCTTAAAAACGGACCATTTAAACTGAATCACAAATTACTCAAATGCAATGTGTCTTTCAGGGACTCTCTCTGACTCTGGACGTAACTCCATGTCTAGCCTGCCTACCCACAGCACCAGTGGCAGTATCAGAGGTTCCTCGGGGCCCGTCTGTCAGATTGATGGCAGCTCTGCTCTTGCAAACAGCCTCGGAAGAGGACGACAGCCCAATTTTCCTCCATGGGTCAACGGAAATAATGCCAACCCCGACTGCAATTACAGGACTTGTTGGAATAGCAGCGTTTTGGCTTCCAAGGCCAATGAGAATTCTGGCTCCCCACTGTCTGCAGATGAGCCAAGAACTGTCTCTGAAACCACAGGTGGGATTCGAACCCCCATAACGACAGACAAGTCACTGATTGAGCATCTAGAGCAGAGGCTGCTTGAGAGAGAAACCGAGCTGCAGGAGCTACAGGTACCGAACTGTAACGTGGCAAAAGAAACGAGAAAAAAACTCAATTGAGACGTTGATTAAGTACCGTACTTTTCGGCGTATAAGTCGCTGTTTTTTTTAAACTAATTTGCATGTCCTGCAACTTATACGGCGAATCGACATATTTATGGATTTTTTTCACATATTTTTAGACACATTTTTGACTCAGATATGACCGTTTTTCATTTTGGCAAAAAAATTGTGCAGTACCACTTTTGTCCGCTAGGGGGGACACTTCCAGAGAGTACACCGACCGTTTCTAGCTCATGTGTCCGAAAAAAGCCTCCTCTGCTCGGACTGACTCTGTCGCTGCCCTGCCTCCTGCTCTGGATGTAAGAAGTATTAGCTGTGTTGTTAGCTGTGTTTTTTAGCAAGATAACTCATAAACCACACCGCGGATTTTCTTGAAACTTACAGAGCGTTATTATTTGGTGGTCATTTACAAACTGTTAGCTGCAGAAGATGTTAAGAGCTAAAAAAAATCGCTCTTTTAGCATGTTGTTAGCAGTAGCTACCTAAACGGATACCTACTGTTTAGATAAACAGCTCTTAAACCACTCGACGGATATTTTTTAGGCTTACAGAGTGTAATTATATGGGTTTAATTTACAAACTGTTGCCCTGTATAAAACATTTGAGATAAAATTCGATTTATTTATCATTTATTTTCGTAGCGCACGCGGCCGTTTGGAAGACGTCAAACCGAAACAATTTAAATCTAGCAGATTTGACCATTTCGTGAATGTTAAGCTCAGGAACCCTTGTGCTATAATGTCAGCTAAGAAATATATTTTTTATCAGCAAACAAATAATTGTTTTTACCGTGTTAATCTTGTAAAGTCCTTCCGTGCTCGCTCGCTTCTGTGGCCGCCATTTTCAGCAGGGCAAATGAGGCGCTGACGCGTCGCGTAGCGGTGACGCATAATAGATGCGACTTATAGGGCGAAGCGGCGTATTTATGGATTTTTCCAATTTATTGACAATAATTGGACAAAGCGACTTATACACAGAAGCGACTTTTACGCCGAAAAGTACGGTAGACTTCTGACACCTGAACTTTCCAACAGGTGAGTTTAGAGGAGAAAGAAGCGGACACCTGCCAGCTGTTTGAGGAGAGACAAAGATACTGTGCTGAGGAGATGGACGGCCTGAAGCAACATTGCTCCACGAAGCTACAGCAAGTTTCACAAATGGCTGCAAAATCCCATCAAGCTCTGCAGCTCCAGGTCAGCCAGCTTCAGGTCAGAGTCCATTTTTTTTTAATTATCGTCTGATCTGTCCAAAAATCACCAACTCAGTTATGATACTGCATCTAAAATTCACCCAAAATATAAAGAAATAGCAGATGGATGTGTGCGCTCTGATTATATCAAATGATATAATTATATTTTGTTCAGGCACAGAACGACAAGCTTCAGGGGGACGTCTCCAAGCTGACTCGAGAGAAAAATCTTGTTGAACTCAGACTGAGGTCCTCAGAAAAAGAGAGCACGCAACTCGCGCCGACACTCGAAGAAACTCAGTGGGAGGTGGGTCACGTGTGAAATGATGAAACTAAAGCAAAACTTGTTCACACAACTTTATTACCAGCTAATATCTTAACATATGCCACCAAATGGACTCGTTTATCATTTTTTACACGCATATTGAAAGTGCACAGGGGACAGTTATAATATAGTTATAATGAATTGCACATGCACGAAACAGCAGTGAGTGGAATTTTACATTATAGAAAACTGTTCCCACTGCAAAGCTGTAAACATGGAAAAAATTAAATACATTGTTAATTAACATCCAAACAAATTGTCAAGATTTACAATCACTTTTGGTATTTGCACCTTTTGTTTGCATCTGCATTTGAGTAGATTTAAATGTCTAAGACCAAATTCAGACCAGCTACCTTTGTGACTTTTACATCAACACTGGTTAGAAGTTATAAACCACCTGGTAGTCTGTCTAAAAACCTGCAGAGAAAATGATGTAGCTGGGATACATGAACCATTTTTACTCTGTTACTCTGCTCTCATATGGTCCAACATGTTCACGTTATGAATCCTGACTTGGTGTGAAAAGGTGACTTCTATTGTTTAAACAAGATAGAACATTGTAGTGCACCAACATTTAAATTAAGATAGAAACAAAACTAATAATGCTAACAAACATAGGTTTTGTAACACCCTGCACAACTTTTAAAGTTACAATATTTTATAGTTTTTTTTTTATTGTTCTTTTGTTCAAAGCTTGTATTATTGTACAAGAAGTCGAACTCCTCATTCATACAGCAGAAGTTATGATGGGCTCCATTATAAGGATAATATTTTCTTACAGCTAACCAGGTAGTTTTTAATGCCCAGACGTGTTTAATTTTAAACTGAATTACTTGTAAAAATGTACTTGCTGAATATTGGATGAAATCTGCTTGTCACTTGTGTCAGTGACACATATTCCATCAAACCAAATATCAATTCAATTCAGTTCATTTATATAGCGCCAAGTCACAACAGAAGTCATCTCAGGGCACTGAACAGAAACATTCATATACAATATATATTATAAAAAATTTTAACATTATTTATCTGAGGAGCAGACTGCTTTGAATTTAACTCCACCGCAGACTCTCATCTTGAGCAAGCACAAAGTGGAAAGGAAAAACTGAAACTGTTATCATTTATGTTTCATGATAGTTTCACAGTACAGTAGGTCTGCACACTGTATTTCTAAAAGCAACTTTGTATACTTGTGCATAAAAAATGGTTTTCAGGACACATATAGTTTTAGGAAATTTCACTAGTCTGTAAAGTTGTTTAAGGTTTGGGTTGTATGTTCATTTTTGTTAATTTCAGATCAGCCATAATAGTGTTTACCAAGTTAACGATTTGCAACAACGTCACATAAACTGTCGTTACAAAGAATACACAAATATAACATCAACCTGAGTAGAAACAATAATGTTAAATTATCTAAAGAATAATCTGAGGCTGCTTATTTTTCCTCTTTTTTTTCATCTATAACCTTTTATTGGAGTGCACGTCACAGACAATAATTCACCATTTTTTCACTCTAATTGCCTCTCTGTCTGACCGCAGATATGTCAGAAGACGGGGGAAATCTCGTTACTGAAGCAGCAACTGAGAGAATGTCAAGCAGATGTCAGCCACAAACTCAACGAGATTGTTTGTCTGAAAACATTGCTGAAGGAAAACGGGACAAAAGTGGAGGTGCTTGAGCGACAGAAAAAAGACTATGAGGACAAACTCCAGGCCTGCGCCAGAGAGATAGAGGTTTGTTCACTGTCTGTTGTAAGAAAAAATATAATAAAATACTCTCACTGAGCCCAGTGGGCACTTTTAAGAAGCAAGTTGGATTAACAGTGGATTTTAGTGTTCTTCATTCCCATATTTTGAGAGCCCTAATCACAGTTTAAATGTTATTTTAGCAGACCCTTTGCACAAAAAGAACATCTTTGATCTTCTAATTCTCTGAATATATTCATTTTGTTCAGGTGTGTCAAAATGAACTCCAGCGCAAAAAAAACGAGGCGGATTTTCTGAGGGAGAAAGTGGTCAAACTGGAGATAGACATTCAGGGAAAGCATCAGGATTTCCCTGCAGCCAAAGACAAAACACTGCAGCAAAGCATGGACCTTGAAACCCATTCACAGACTCGGACCTTGGAAAGCCCAATCCAGGAATCAGACTCTTCTGAAAACGAGGTGGACGTGAAAAGACACATCTCCACTGAATCGCTCCAAAGACAAGTGGAACGATTGAGGCAGCAGCTCGGAGAGGAGAAGAGCGCTCAGGAGAGGCTGGTGGGCAGCTTTGAGCAGGAGCGGCAGACGTGGAACAAGGAGAAAGACAGGGTGATCAAATATCAGAAGCAGCTCCAGATCAATTACCTGCAGATGCACAAGAAGAACCGAGACCTGGAGAGGGTCCTGAAGGAGCAAACGGCAGAGCTGGAGAGTCGGACCGAGCTGGGCAAGAACGTCAGATATGCCTCAGGGTTACAAACGTACGATGATGTGATTGCCACAGAAATATGAAGTGAGCAGTCAGCGTATAAATCATCTCAATCTTTTTAAGTGTGTGTGTGGTCGGAGGTTTACACCATGAATGCATTTATGTTCTGTTGCTGTTAATACTTCTTGTCACGTGAGGGCACTGTGTAAGGCAGAAATGACTGTTAACAGTAATGCAGAGTAAGATACAGGCGTTACAAGACAACATCAAGTTACGCATCTCACATAACTGCAATAAAGTTTGAGTTTAACCGTCATATTTTATTACAGCTGCTGCAACACATATGTCAATGCAACAACATCACAACAGCAGGAGTTCTACTTGTTTATTCAAATATGTGTAATTCAATTTAATTCAATTCAAAAATACTTTATTAATCCCAAAGGGAAATTAAGTGTTGTTGTAGCTCATCATCCTGGTTTCCTTCAAGAGTTGTTATAGATGCTGACAGCTGTGGGCAGGAAGGATCTCCTGCAGCAAATCCCAAGAATCTGGCCACAGATATCAATCCGTCCACCTGGATCCAGCTTGCTGTCAGATCCAACAGGCCTCTCGGTCCTCCTGGGCAGCAGGACTGCCCGAATGCCATGCATTGTTCTTACTCCTCCCAGCAGTCTGTCGAGCTCCTTACCGCCACAGACAGCTGAAGGTGCCGGGTGATGATTCCGGTCCTCCCGTTGTCACGAGCCGAGTTGCACCAGTTTTGGAATCTTGGCGGTCAGGCACCGCCAGATTGATGGGAATTCATCCACGTCGCCTCCTTTTCAACTCATTTGGGATTTGGTGCTGTAGTTGACGTATTTGACCTTTTGAGATGTTAATCAGCTGCTCCTGGTTGTTAAAAAAAAAACATCTTGTTGCCATGGTTACGCATCATAACACAATGTAGAGTATCTTGTGTCCAGGTTGCAAGGTTCATGTGCCACTGGAAATATTTATCAAAGGCAGTGTTCTTCTTACTTGTTTAAAGGTAAACACTAAGTTATTAAGAATTCAAATGAAAACTGAGGTTTTTTTTTTAATAACAGTATTTTCTAACAGGATTAAATGTGGTTTAAATCATATTCAGTGTTTTAGTTTTAACAACTGTGTTTACGGGTTTAAAAAAACTGTCATTTTTTTGTCAGTGTTACTATTTTATAATAACACAAGATAAGCATGATAATTCCTTAGCGTCTGTTCTCCCAGCATGACGTTATCACTGATAAATCATCTATTGCCAGTGAAGATTTCTAAACCTGCGGACATTTTGATCTGTAGCTCTCCATCTACTCCCAGTGTGTCTGAGCATTATAAATCACTTTAAACAATTACATATTCACTACCAAACTCATGTTGACAATATTTGCCACACTGATGTCAAAGATTTTCCACTTAAATTAAAGGGTCTGTGATCATTTTATACTCAGAAAAGCATGTTACAATAAACCTTTGGTATATTTTTGTCACATTTTAGAGCTTGTAAGATGTACATGTTTTTTTTTTTCTTTTTATAATAAACAAGTCAGGGATTTTGACAAATCTGATACTGTTCAGGTACAACGTGGATTTCTAATGTGATTCCAAATGTCTATTGTGACATTAAGGGATATTTGGTTTATGTTTGATCAAAGCGTCATAGAGCAGAGAATGGAAAAAGGGAACAAGTCTTCATTCAAATATCTTTTTTGTCATTCTCATCACATGTGGTATATGAGGTGGAATGAAATTGAGTACCGGTACACAAGGTCCAAAAGTTACACCTAAAAATAGCAAAAATATAAAGTATAAAAAGTAAGAGTATACAAGGATCTAAGATATACGCCAAACAATAACAATGTAAAGTAATATGGTACAGTATATTAAACAGCAGCCTGAACATGAGTCTGGATGGGTATGAATGTAGCAGCTTCATCCAGGCTAGGCTATAACCAAACAAAGGCCAGTTATACAGTATACTGTTTTTCAGGCTTATAAAACAGTTATTTTTTTTTATTTTTTTTAAACATACTGGTGTGAAAGATGCTAGGCTAGTTAATAATAAAAATGTAGATTTTTTGCACAACATTGTTTGTTTAGTTTGTTGCCATCTTCCCAAACAATGTTCATTTTATTACACACATATGTCTAAGCATATGTCAACGTCAGAGTCCTGATGCTGCTGAATGTATCAGTCCATCTGGAGTTGAATAAACGTATGACTACCGGTAACTAAGTGCTGATAGGTGGCCTCAGTATATGAGCAATATAATATACACAATATTTTCTGCACACATACATTTGGATTGTTTGGTTGAGAAAATGGTGACAAAATAAACAATATAAATAACATCCTGATGCATGCTCAATAATCCATAGAAAAATCTAACAAGTTTAATCAGGTTCTCTGGACTGATTCTTCTTTTAAGGGCCTTGTTCAAGGGCCCAGAGTGGAGCAAATGAGGGTGGAGGCAGGTGTGGGTGCTTCACCTTTCCCATTCACATTTTGATCTTGTCAGTCTGGGGAGTTGAACCGGCAACATTCCAATCACAGGTGTACCTTCTCTAACCTCTGCACCACCACTCCTCTCCACAAGTGTACAAGCTTATTATTAACTAAAGTTGCAATTTTTCACATCTTTCTGATATTTTCAAGAATGTTTTTAATAAGCCTGATAACTGATAAAAGGGCTCTTGTTTGGCTCGACATGACCCATCCTGGAGGAAGACTTCTGCCTTTTTCTTTGTGCCCAGTTCTCTGTTGCAGTTAATAAGGGGCTAACAACTGAAGACTAGAACATCACTTTAAAAAGACCAGACTACCATTTAACTGTATGTAGCAGTATGGAAATATACTTGGCTAGAGGAACGTCACTTCTTGGTAAATGAGGTAGGCGGAGTATGAAAGGAGGTGGTAAAGCACATTCTAGCACCTGTTTTCCTCCTGCTCCTACTACGTGGCTTGCAACCTGTGGGGTTTGGCTGTGGCTGAGCAGCTGATCGTATTATTGTGCATGCTGTTATGGCCCTCGTGGGGTGAACACCAAGCTTGCTGCTTCCTCCTCCTGTGTGTGTCAGCAGTTGACTGAATTTTAAAGTCCTTTGCTGAAGTTGGGATCACTGCTGTTTTGTCTCCATTGAGATTACCATTGTTCTAGCTCCATGGAGGACCACTGCTGTTTGGGTTCTCCAGATACTGCACTTATCTTCAGATGCCTGTGGCTGCTTCACTGGACTTCGCAACAACACATTTTTGGGGCGCAGTCCACTCATGTCAGTGGCGTGGGTAATCAGCCACACACCTGGGTCTGGACTAGAACTTTTAAAATGAGTATTTGAAGTGTTACAGTTCCATTTTCTTTAAATAGTTTTTCTTTTGTTTACAGCCCATTTACTTTGTAAACTGTAGTGTATACTATAATTTAGATATTTAGTTGGGCTGGCATGTATTTATTTTTGGTAAATTATTGGGCATATAGTCGAATTACTATATTTGTAATTTGTTTTTCATTTTCTTTTTGATTAGCCTTAGTTTGGTGGCTGCCCTTTATTAATTTTCTTTTCTTTTCCAGTTGCTGGGGTCCAGGGCTGTGCTGGCTTTGTGGCCTTCTTCCAGTAACCTCAGCTCCTTCTTTTATTTTTTTCATAGGATTTTTTTAAAGTATTTAAAAAGTATTTATAAATAAAAATGGAAACTAATAAATAAACCGTTGTCTAAATTTGTAAGCCTGTCTCAGATGTCCTAAGTATTTTTCTAAGATCTACGAACCGGTGTGCCTTGTAAATCGCATAATCTTAATGAGAACACTCGGTATACCACATCTTTATGTGATTGTCTTCATTTGTTTATCACATGATCTATGCATGAAGGTGCTAAAACACTAAAAAGTAAACGGTCTGTCATTTGGATTTAAACAGTGCCTGAACCAAAACCAGGAGCAATTGTAAAACTTTCAATATACCTTGTTATTTCCAGACACAGAAATCCAGACAGCAACATAAAGGGACACATTTTAGATCATTTTAATAGAACCGGAGTATAAATATATTCACTTTGTGTGTTTGTTTTTAGTTTAAACGGTCGCTTCTCAAGAGAATATTGAGGGAATAAGTGATTATTGTGAAGTGATGACTCACATATGAGTCATCACACCATCACAGACAAAAAACATACAAAAGGTGATTTTCTACTATTTGTGAGAGCATAGTTTATGATGCAGAAAAGGGAAGTAAATACTTCATTCTTTGACTCGTGCTTCAGAGAAACACCGGAAGCACGTTAGAAGTCTGTTAACAAGTAGGTTTAAGATTGCTCAGCTGCCCGTCATTGACTTTTATTAGCTCAACAGCAGACATTAGGGTCAAACAGACCGAGTAAAACTGAGGTGCTTTGTTTTTTTACCTAGAAAAGGAGGATGATGGATATTAGGGATTTAAAGTAAAAAGCACAAAAACTCACAACAGGTTATACATTTTGAACAAAGTTTGGGTTTTGTGAAAATGTTAAGAATAATACCAAAGCAAAAAAATCTGTAGAAACGTTTCGTCTTTCGTCCGAAAGACCTCCTCAGTCTGAGAAGCTGTGTTCAGCTGTGTACAGTTTTTTTTGCTTTGGTTTGTTTTGTTTTTTGAATGTCCAGAGGACCAGACTTAGCTTTTTTGGATTTTTCTACCTGGATTATTGAGCAAGCATCAGGGTGTTAAGAATAATACCTTTGCTGTTTCCGATTGCTGTTTCCGATTGCTCTCACAGCCTCAGTTTTGAGAAACAGTTTGTAAATCAGTGCAGATTGAAGAGCTAATGCAAGTCTGAATGGGACTTAAACTAAAGTGATATTTGCCATCTCAAAACAACTCTCAAACTTCCACCTTCCCCAGTTACATGAATGATTTCTGCCTGAGGTGCCCAGAACTGCACGTGTTAAAAAAATAAAAATAAAAAACTTTAAAAGACTGAAGTTTATTTTATTTTATTTGTTTATGTAAGATAACAGCAAACTACTTTGAGCTTGGCCACTTTCTAACTTAATCTCCGTTTCTCTGAAGTTCTTTGAAAACCATCTACAACAGGTAAGATGTTTATTATACATATTCTTTCCACAAAGCCCTACATCAACAGATCTGAACTAATGCTTTAAGAACGTATGTGTTCAAACATCAACACAAATGATCCATGACTAAAGCTCTTCTTTCATATCGTCGTTGATGAACGTCGGCAGGTGAAAAAATGTTGAACTCTAAAAGACTTTGTGCTGCACTTCTAAAAGTGTTGAAGTATTAAATCCATAAAATAATATGTGAAGCCCAACTTGTCAAGCGTAAAGATGTAAACTCACTCCAAGCTCTCTTCATCTGCACTCTTTGTCAATCCCTCATTACCATTCTTCCTTCCTCTTGGAATTTAAATAATGACAAAATTGTTTCCCTCCCCGATCTAATTATAATTTCTGCTTTTTGACAGTGCTTCCTTCCTCACACAACAGCCCTTTGTGTCTCGGCTCTTGTCATAAACGAGCTGATGGGACCAAATCAACACTGAAATCAAATTAAGGCCCATTGTTGGAGTGTGCGCCTCACTGACATGAAAATGGGGGGCCACACCAAGAGATAACATGAACTGGTTTGGAATGAAAGAAAAATAACAGAGCTACAGGGGCTGGGGGGGGTTCTTCTTCAAAATATTGTTTGAAACATCACCGATACGTTCACAAATGTACAAAACACGTTTTGTTTTGTTTGCAATCAGTTAGAACTTTTCTATAAAGATCTGTCAGTTTATCAGTGTATCATTTTAAATGAATGTTGTCAGATGTGCTTTGTAAAAAAAATATATATATTGGAAAGGTAGTGACCATACTTTTTCATGAACCTTTTTTTTTTTTGGTCTAGCAGATGTCCCAGTGTGATTGGACTGCAGCCAATCAGAGGAACGGTGATAATTTGGCTCTGCCTGCCCCACTGTGACATGATAATAATGCATTCATATCCTGCTGAGATTCTTCTGATCGGCTGACAGTTAAGACCTAAAAAAGGCCTGAATTCATTAGTTACAGGGAGGTGCGGTGGCGAACCTGTTCAGCATACAAAAACACACCTTTGCCTAAACATTCACAGCAAACAAGTGTAACACATTCATAATTTAAACTACTGCTGAAAGATGAAATAGCGCTCATATTGAACAGAAGTTTGAACTTTGTTACGTATAGCCAAAGCTTCACCTCAGAGATGACAGTGAATATTCCACACTGGTAAATAATGAATGAGTCAATAACACTGTTTTCGTTTCTTCCTTGCCCTCATTATTCACCGCACACTCACAAACTTAGATGTGCTCCAATACGGTCGTATCCCTGAGCAATTAGTTGCTCCGAAATATCAGGGGGCCAGTTATTCAGGCATGTATTTCATATTTTATTGGTTTACTCAGAGTCTTGTATGCAGACCGAGCTTTAGCAAACACGTCCTCTGCAAATTTCCCAAGCTCCTCTGCAGTCAGCAAGTAATTGGAGAGGGAGTCCCAAAGGGTCCTTGTATGCCGCCGAAGCCTTTGCCACCGACAAGTCAAAATGGCAATGGGGGTAGATAGGAGTCAGTGTTTGTGTGCAAGCATGAGTACGAGGTGTATATGTGCAGGTAGTGGTATACTTTGTGTAAATAAGCCTTTAGTTGAACATTCACTGGTTGATTGGGATACCATCTGGCTCCCCTTCCCCCAAAAATCCAATATTACCCATGATTATTCATGTCTGTGGGGAGGTTAAATTCAGCTCGTGGGGAAGAGGCTGATGGGTGGTAAGGGGCAATGTATGAACGCCAATTTAAGCCCCTGCTGCTCAAAATTAGCTAATTAACTCTGTCTCTTTCGTAGGGAGAGAGTTCCTTTGTAAGTAATTCTGCCAATCAACACAATCCGACTGGTTTATTTTAAAGCTGTGCCAACAATCTGCTTGTGAAATTAGCAGAAACAGTCAAATCTGGGCTAAAAGCATCATAAGCAAATCCCCAACATTGCATTAGTACAAACAACAAAGACGGTTGGGGGGAAAAAATGGAATTAGATGTAAGATTTAACAACCCTGCACAGATTTGAACCATACGGTTTGTCTGCAACTTCTGCAAAAATGTTCAGAATACTATATTAATTTCTGTATTTCCACACTATGACAAAAAGCAACATTTGTATATTTACATTGAGGATTTATTTGTAACAAATTTTACAATAAAAGCATGTCAGTGTTTTACTGTGACTCTGTGCACTGATACAAAGTGGTCGAATCCTGAGGTGATGATAAAACGAAGGTGAGTTGCACTGCGGACATTTAGCTGAAATAGAAAAACACATAATAGATTACAAATGATGCTAAGATTTAAAATGACGATCAATCTTTTTCAATATTTTTTTGTTTGAACTTACTGAAATAAGATTTGACTGAAGATGTCCCTCAGTTCGTTCAAATTCTGCAAATGTACAGAGCTTTTGAGTCTTGATTAGATTTTTATTACAAAATTGTAAAAACAAACACAGGAAGTAAAAGTTCCTCTTACCTTTCTCTATGACTGACTCAAAATGAGAAACATTTGGCAAGTTATTCTTTTCTATTTTTAGGTGTTTTACTGGAAAAAAAAGAGGAAAAAAACATATTTATTAAAACAATGCCAAACACACAAAACAGCACAGAAAAAAAAAAAAAGTTGCATTATCGACTAAAAAGGATTTTAAATAAATGAAAAATGAGATTTTCGGTCATCAAAATAAAATTTCATGTTAAGAGTTTGAAGAACAGATATAAAAAATCTCAAAAATAGACATTTATTGTTTAGCACAACCATCTAAAATTTAGATAGTGTAGTTGTGTTTATTTAGATTCGAAATAAAGCTACAAAGTTAAAAAAACATCCATCCCTCCATTATCTTTTACCCGCTTCTTCCATTTTGGGTCACGGAGGTCGCCGGTGCCCATGTCCAGCAATCCCAGTGCGAGGGGCGGGGTACACCCTGGACGGGTCGCAAGTCCATTGCAGCGCCACATAGAGACAAACAACCATTCACTCTCTCACTCACACCTAGGGACAATTTAGAGTTACCAATCAACCTAACATGCATGTTTTTGGTCTGTGGGAGGAAACCAGAGCACCCGGAGAAAACCCACGCATGCACGGAGAGAACATGCAAACTCCACCCAGAAAGGCCCCAGACCAGGATTTGACCCAGGGACCTGCTCACTGAGAGGCAGCAACTCTACCAGTTGCACCACCGTGCTGCACGTTAGAAAACATGTTAGACAACATTTTCCAAAGTACATATGAAAATATTATCAACTTCATGTTGCCTCATTTGTGAAATAGAAATGACAAAAAGATGGTGAGTTGTGATTATTACTTTACTTTTTATTTTACACTTTTATTATTTCATTTTATGCTTATGTTTATTAAATGTTTTAGTGTTTTAGTGTTTAAATGTTTACTGTTGCACCGAGGGACTGAGAGAAACGCAATTTCAATCCTGTGTATGTCCTGTACACATTGCAGTTCTGACAATAAAGTTGACTTTGACTTGACTTTGATAACGTTTAGTGTTATTATTCATGAATGTTTTTAAATCCTATAAATTTGAGTGAGGTGAAAATTAAAGCGAAATGTTTGAAAAGTTCAGTTCTGACAGGATTGAAGAACTAACATAATCAGAGCATGTTGCATCCTAAAACAACTCGTCTCTTAAAAACCTTGAGCTAAGCTACTTGTCAAACTTCTTGCAGGGATATCATATTTCCACTGGAAGAACTGTAATGTGAAATTCAAGGTTGTCCAAATGTTCATAAAATCATGTTTCCACAAACTATGAAATATTTGATATTAGAGCTGCCAATTTGGTCTTGATCCTGCTCAGACGAGTCGATAACTTGTCATTCCAGTCGGAATTAAACTATTTCTGCAAACTTTGATTAATCATGCAGGTAAGAGTTTTTTAAGCAAAACAACTGGGCTTTTTAGTATTTTTGTAGTAGTTCAGAGTTATTTACAAGTATTTACAACCATGATGGTGATTCATGGAATACGTTAAAAACCCTGTGAGCTACTGCAAGTAACAGAAGATTTGAGATTAACATTTCTTCTGACACTGTCATTGCAAATTTGTGTGTAGATTTTAAATGCCGGTACCCATTGAACAGAAATATGTAGACAAATTGGCAAAAGTGAATGAAAAAAAAATCAAATGAATAGTATAGGGGTTAAATAAACTCAACATTATGCGTAGCAGATTGTGTACTGTACTAATTTGTATGGAAAGATGTTTATGGACGTTCTTTTTACCCAGTTATTTGTGACTACACTGCACCTCCTACACACTTGTTAGCACTAAGAAACTGCTAGATGGCTACTAGTCCAGTAGTGGGCATTTGAGAGTTTACCTGTCAAGTAGTTATAATTTTTAATCACACTTGCAACAAGTGGGCACATTTGACAGTCATTGTTTTTTGTTGTTGTTTTTTTTCTTCTTCTTTGTCTCCTTTCAGCTGCTCCCTTCTTCAGGGACCGCCAAAGCAAACTAACTCACACAAAGACTTGTCAATTGTTTTACACTGACACAACCACAGAAGATCGAGCTACCACAGCCCTCTGTGTGGAGCCGAGAGCTGTCATCTAAGGCACCAGAGAGAGCAGATGGTGGGGGTTAAGGGCCTTGCTCAAGGGCCAAGAGTGGCAAAGAGCGGCAAATGAGAGTAGAGGTAGGTGTTGGTGCTTCACATTTCTTACCCACATTTTTAATGAACTTCTAATCACAGGTTTGCTTTCTCTAACCCCTGCGCCTTTAAGTCACTACTGTAGGTCAAATTTGTCTTGACATGGGAGCCCAGTGACCCGAAAACTAAGAAGCAGATAATGGATGGATGGATGGCTGGATGGATGATTGATTTTGTCTGAACAAAACTACTAGTGTGTGGTAAAACTGCTGACTCTGACGTGCTTGAACTAGTTACCTGTAGGCAAAAGTGCCACTAGTTGGCCAAAACATGTTAGTTGTAAAAGTGTTTGTTCATTTAGTGTACCAAAATGCTAAACTAGTACAATCATGTGTGCAACCAGTGTTTAGACAAAACAAGTGGTGGGAAATAAGGCTTGATACCGAGGATATTGAATAAATACAAAGACTGCTCGCTACATGTTTCATACCATTGTAGCTGTCCACAGTCACAGCAGCGATCCCCGTGACGTCAGCGAAGCGAATGATGAACTCCTGCGGAAACATCCCGGTGGACATCCAAAATGTTTTAGTGTTTCTAGAAGAAAGATGAAATATCACTTTGTTTTGCATTATAATATATTACTTGTTGATTTCTAGGATCTAGGTGTTGTCAAATCCTCGAGCAGCACTACTAACCCGTCGATGATGTTCTCTGGAGGATGGTTCTCGTCGCAGGATGAAACGAGGACGACTTGTTCACCCGAAGAACTAAAAGAAGAATCAACCATCACGACCTGCTCACACGGTAGCAACCTTTGACAAGAAATTTTACCGGCTTCTTTACTACTACTAGCCTTTTGAGTAAAACCGTAACAAGCAACGGCCGTTGCCAAGCCAACCACAGCGTCGCAAGATATCTACGTCACTTTGCGTCGCCCGTTTCCGCCGAACGTTTCCTGAAGGTTCAGAGTTGATAAGTAGAGCTTAATCCAAAATTTTCACATGGCGAATGGATGCAAGGATGTATTATTTACTCGTGGATCTGGACAGGTGAGTTTAAAACAGCCCTGAGCGGAGCAGGACGATACATGCGAGCTCTGTTCAGGTTGCTGCCCATGTATTTGAGGCGGCGAGCTAAGAAGCTAACTAAGCTAATAGTCAACCTGATTTCAGCTTTTTGGATAACAAAAGAAAAATAAACATAAACACGCGTTGCACCTGATACATTGTATTAAACTTGTATTGTAGCTAAACACATAAAATAATGTTTAAAGCAGGAAACAGATGTTCTAAGTTAACCTGCACACGATTTAAATTGTTCTCTTTTCCAGAGTGATGATTCGGATATATGGGATGACACTGCACTGATAAAGGCATATGACAAGGCAGTTGCATCGTTTAAGGTAATTTGGGTCACTTTTGGTGTATCTTCTTGCGCAGTGTTGTTTTTTTTCTTTTTTTCTTACTCATCTGCTGTCTCTCTGTGTGTGCCAGACTGCTCTTAAGGGTGAAGATGAACCACAAACCTCCAAGAAAAATAATCCAGGGAAAAAAAGGAAGAACAACAAAAAGAACCAGACTAGAAAAAAAGCTAATGCAGCACCAGATAAAGAGGTAAATAAAAAAGGACATGATGCACAGATGAAGTTGTGTTTTTAAAATACACAAATCCAAAGGTGGGCGCCAGACCGCTAGGGAGCGCTAATGCGCTAATCCGCTTACAGCGGACCTAAACAATTTGTTAGCTTTACAGCGGATTGACTAACTTTTATAATTCATAAGCGGATTTGCGCTATTTTTATTTAAAATGCAGTACCGCTAATAACTAATTATCTATCAGTAAAAACGAAAAAACTTATTTACGGGCTCTTAAATCAACCGGACGACTGCTAACAGACCATATCCTGTCAGCGCCGGATGTGGTCCGTGACAAAAAAGCGTCCCTAACCGGACGACTGCTAACAGACCATATCCTGTCAGCGCCGGATGTGGTCCGTGACAAAAAAGCGTCCCCCTCAGTCTCTTGGCTAGAGAGAGCGCAGTTAGCAGCCAGTGTGTTACTCTGCAGCCTTATTGCTTGTTTTCGAAGAGTCAGACGAAGAGTTTTTAACATGGAGGGTGAACTTATGGATGTTTCTCAGCGGCCTACGCGACGCGTCTGGATTAAAAAAAGTAGTTCGCCATTTGCCCTCTTCAAAATGGCGGCCGCGACGGCCACAGAAGCTAAGGACTTTCCAAGAAAACACGGTAAAAACAATTATTTCTTTGCTGAGAAAAAATATATTTCTTAGCTGACTTTATAGCACAAGGTTTTTCTGAGCTTAACCGGTTCAAATGGTCAAATCTGCTGGATTTAAAAAAGTAGTTCGCCATTTGCCCTCTTCAAAATGGCGGCGTCAGTGACTTTATAGCACAAGGTTTTTCTGAGCTTAACCGGTTCAAATGGTCAAATCTGCTGGATTAAAAAAAGTAGTTCGCCATTTGCCCTGTTCAAAATGGCGGTTAGCGTGTTAGCNATTTGGGTCACTTTTGGTGTATCTTCTTGCGCAGTGTTGTTTTTTTTTTGTTTTTTCTTACTCATCTGCTGTCTCTCTGTGTGTGCCAGACTGCTCTTAAGGGTGAAGATGAACCACAAACCTCCAAGAAAAATAATCCAGGGAAAAAAAGGAAGAACAACAAAAAGAACCAGACTAGAAAAAAAGCTAATGCAGCACCAGATAAAGAGGTAAATAAAAAAGGACATGATGCACAGATGAAGTTGTGTTTTTAAAATACACAAATCCAAAGGTGGGCGCCAGACCGCTAGGGAGCGCTAATGCGCTAATCCGCTTACAGCGGACCTAAACAATTTGTTAGCTTTACAGCGGATTGACTAACTTTTATAATTCATAAGCGGATTTGCGCTATTTTTATTTAAAATGCAGTACCGATAATAACTAATTATCTATCAGTAAAAACGAAAAAAACTTATTTACGGGCCCGGACGACTGCTAACAGACCATATCCTGTCAGCGCCGGATGTGGTCCGTGACAAAAAAGCGTCCCCTCAGTCTCTTTGCTAGAGCGAGCGCTCTCAGTTAGCAGCCAGTGTGTTACTCTGCAGCCTTATTGCTTGTTTTCGAAGAGTCAGACGAAGAGTTTTTAACATGGAGGGTGAACTTATGGATGTTTCTCAGCGGCCTACGCGACGCGTCTGGATTAAAAAAAGTAGTTCGCCATTTGCCCTCTTCAAAATGGCGGCCGCGACGGCCACAGAAGCTAAGGACTTTCCAAGAAAACACGGTAAAAACAATTATTTCTTTGCTGAGAAAAAATATATTTCTTAGCTGACTTTATAGCACAAGGTTTTTCTGAGCTTAACCGGTTCAAATGGTCAAATCTGCTGGATTTAAAAAAAGTAGTTCGCCATTTGCCCTCTTCAAAATGGCGGCGTCAGTGACTTTATAGCACAAGGTTTTTCTGAGCTTAACCGGTTCAAATGGTCAAATCTGCTGGATTAAAAAAAGTAGTTCGCCATTTGCCCTGTTCAAAATGGCGGTTAGCGTGTTAGCATTAGCGTCCGCTAGCATTGCTAATACATAAGTGCTTTTGAAATTGGACCTAAATAAATCAATAAGTGCTTTAGAAATAGCGGAACTAATTTTTGGATTAGCGCTGCCCAGCACTGCACAAATCACATTTTGATACAGTGCCACAGTTGCACCAAGGTAAATCTCCCTGAAAGAATTAGTGTGTTCCCTGTCTTGAGAGCATGCAAAAAGCAGGAAAAGCTTGTTACTCCTTTCGGTGATGACACATGTTAAAGGATTACAGTACAGTACACAGATTCTGGCAGGCCCACCACCTTTGCCAAAATCTGTTACCCTCCACACACACACTCACACCAAAATGGGCAAATAATAATTAGCATAAACATGTTTCAGATTAGAAAGACTTATCATGACTGATTTATTTCTGTCATTTTCCAAATATTTTATTTTTGTCTTAGAAAATTAAAGGGAGCAAATAATTAGTTAAGTGGAGTCACCACCTCTGACTAAGCCAGAATGTGACCCTACATTATCCCTCTTTAACTTGCACAGTAAATGTAAACCTAATTTTGAGGTTTGCACAAGTAAAGTCAATGCATAGTCATTTAGATGAGCTTCCCCTGCTTTGTTTCTGCTCCAGCAAAGGGGGCACAAGTTCTATCAGGAATACAGTATTTACCTTGGCACAACACCATCAGACCAAACCTCTAATTCTGGACCATGCAAAGTCTAAAGGTTTTATCATAACCAAAGTTTTTGTCTCATATACTTTTGTATATTATTATATATTATGTATTATTATTATACTACGGTACTTTTGGATATTATTTTATGTTTTGGTGAAATATATTAGAATTTTCAAGCCATAAATGTAGATGAACAAAACCCAACAAAACATATACTGTAATTCAAAAATATGTTGCTTTTTTGTATTTAAAGATAATTCTTTTTTATATGAGCAACATTTTTTTTGCCTTAAGTTTGTGATATCCATCCATCCATCCATCCATTGTCTTCAGCTTATCCAGGGTCGGGTCGCAGGGGGTAGCAGCCTAAGTAGGGAGGCCCAGACTTCCCTCTCCCCAGCCACTTGGAGCAGCTCCTCCGGGGGAATCCCAAGGCGTTCCCAGGCCAGCCGAGAAACATAGTCCCTCCAGCGTGTCCTGGGTCTTCCTCTGGGTCTCCTCCCGGTGGGACATGCCCGGAACACCTCACCAGGGAGGCGTCCAGGAGGCATCCTAACCAGATGCCCGAGCCACCTCAACTGGCTCCTCTCGATGTGGAGAAGCAGCGGCTCTACTCCGAGTCCCTCCCGGATGACTGAGCTTCTCACCCTATCTCTAAGGGAGAGTCCAGACACCCTGCGGAGAAAACTCATTTCAGCCGCTTGTATCCGAGATCTCGTTCTTTCGGTCACAACCCAAAGCTCATGACCATAGATGAGGGTGGGAACGTAGATCGATCGGTAAATTGAGAGCTTTGCCTTTCGACTCAGCTCTCTCTTCACCACGACAGACCGGTACAGCGCCCGCTTCACTGCGGATGCTGCACCTATCCGCCTATCGATCTCACGCTCCAGTTTTCCCTCATTCGTGAACAAGACCCCGAGATACTTAAACTCCTCCACTTGGGGCAGGACCTCCTCCCCGACCCGGAGAGGGCATGCTACCCTTTTCCGGCTCAAGACCATGGCCTCGGATTTGGAGGAACTGATCCTCATCCCGGCCGCATCTAGCCTGGTTAAAACCAGACCCTTGTCCTTCACTTCGCTTTGTACTAGGGTCTGGGACTTCTCCCATAGACAACGATTTCTCCGGTAGATTTTTGACCGGACCAATCAGAGAACAGAAGGCGGAGTTTTGAACGACGTCGACTGACGTCGTCAGTTAAAATGGCTGCCGCCACGAAGGAATTTTCAATAAAACAAGGTAAAAAACTATTATTTCTTTGCTGAGAAAAAATATATTTCTTAGCTGACGTTATATCAGAAGTGTTCCTGAGCTTAACAGTTCCTAAATCAATTCACGAAATGGTCAAATCTGCTGGATTTAAATTGTTTCGGTTTGACATTTTCCAAACAGCCTCGGGTGCGCTACGAAAATAAATGATAAAAAATCGAATTTTATCTCAAATGTTTCATCTAGGCCAACAGTCAGTAAATTAGAGCCATATAATTACACACTGGTAGCAGAAAAAATATCCACCGAGTGGTTTCTGAGCTATTTATCTGAATAGCCTGGACCTCGCCAGGCTAAACTAACAAAACTCCGCCTTCTGTTCTCTGATTGGTCCGGTCAAAAATCTACCGGAGAAATCCTTGTCTATGGGAGAAGTCCCAGACCCTAGTACAAAGCGAAGTGAAGGACAAGGGTCTGGTTTTAACCAGGCTAGGCCGCATCACACTCGGCTGCAAACCGCTCCAGTGAAAGCTGTAGATCACGACCTGATGAAGCCAATAGGACCACATCATCTGCAAAAAACAGAGAAGTGATTCTAAGGCCACCAAAACGGATCCTCTCAACACCTTGGCTGCGCCTAGAAATTCTGTCCATAAAAGTTATGAACAGAATCGGTGACAAAGGGCAACCTTGGCGGAGTCCAACTCTCACCGGAAACGAGCCTGACTTACTGCCAGCGATGCGGACCAAGCTCTGACACCGGTCGTACAGGGACCTAACAGCCCTTATCAAAGGGCCTGGTACCCCATACTCCCGGAGTACCCCCCACAGAACCCCCCGAGGGACGCGGTTGAATGCCTTCTCCAAGTCCACAAAGCACATGTAAACTGGTTGGGCAAACTCCCACGCACCCTCCAGGACCCTTAAGTTTCTGATAATCGTTTTTATACTGCCAAGTAACTTTTAGCT
The DNA here is from genome assembly GCA_038048925.1 of Garcialebias charrua. Lineage (NCBI taxonomy): Eukaryota > Metazoa > Chordata > Actinopteri > Cyprinodontiformes > Rivulidae > Garcialebias > Garcialebias charrua. The sequence continues at coordinate 70,176 of JBBPBX010004594.1, forward strand.
GTTATAAAACTACATTATTATCACACAGAATGCTCTTGTCATTTTATTAATACTCAAAAGTTCAGTCCATTGAAAAGGTCCAAATCAAATTTTATTATTTTGTACAAAAAGGAGTTTAAATATTGCTTTTGGACTGTATATTGAAAATGTTTCTATCTGACTGATTGAATCTCTTTAAGAACTGAACTGATGTGCCCAGGTGTGCTGGCACAGTGACCCAAATGTTTCATACAATCTTATACATTAGTTCTTTTGAATATTGAAATGTTTCACCACACATTCAGGCAATCAAATTAGTGTTTCATTGACTTTTGGTACATTTAGACTTAGCCTAAGGCCACCAACACAAATTAATAATGTTTTATGTTGTGTCACAGTGGCAGGTTGGAGACTCCTGTTGTGCCCACTGGTCAGCAGATGGTCAGCTGTATGTAGCCACCATCTCTGCCATAGACCAGAAGAAGGGCACTTGTGTTGTGGTTTATACTGGCTATGGCAACGAGGAGGAGCAGAACCTCGAAGACTTGCTGTCAGAAATTTCTGAGGCTGAAGAAGAAACAAATACCAAGGTGAAGGAGCACACATCAAATATGTTTATGGCAATACTATTAAACTGAATTCAGTTTATAATTTTTATCAGTCTGCTGTTGTTTTGTGTCAATTTTGTTCTTGTTGTACTTGTTCTGTATTATGTTAAGTCTGTCTGTATTCTGTCGGTTCAAATCCCGGTCTGGGGGCCTTTCTGGGTGGAGTTTGCATGTTCTCTCCGTGCATGCGTGGGTTTTCTCCGGGTGCTCCGGTTTCCTCCCACAGTCCAAAAACATGCATGTTAGGCTGATTGGTGACTCTAAATTGACCCTGGGTGTGAGTGAGACAGGTCCCTCTTGTAAACGAGTCCCCGTGGCTCAACGAGGCTAGCCTGTATAAATAAAGGTTGAATGAAAGAATGAATGAATATCCTGTTCAATTAGAACTTTTTTTAATTATTACTGTAAAGTCTTTGGATGACTTAAAAATCAAGATGTGTGTTTTCTCAATGAAAATTTACATTTTAAAGCATTTTTAGACATGCACTAAAATTTGTTGATAGAAATTGAAGTGTTTATGTTTAATAGAACTTGCATTTAACATAACTTAACACTTGATTTTTCCCACCAAGTGCAAACTATGTTAGCCCATCTCAAACGTGGTAATATTTTTGTTTAAAAAAAATTATGATGTAGAAATGGTAGTAATCTGAAAATTGCTTTAGTTTAATTGTTTTTTCTTTAAGAACATATATGTTTTTATTATATTCTACATTATAGAGAAGTAAAAAATAAATAAATATAAAAGTGCAATGTTGGAGTTAAAATGATTCATTTGCATCCGGCTGCAAGGGTTTAAAATTGTCTAGCTATATCTTTGTAGTTTTCAAAAAGTTATCAAGACAACTTTTTTCTGTTTGTAGGTCAATGAGGAAGAATCTTCAACAGAAGAAAGCGACCTGTCGACCACACCGAACCAGCACAAACACCAACCTCCCAGTAAAACCCACAAGTCCAAGGATCACAAAGAACTGCCATCTATGGGGGCTCCTGGTTTCCCTGGATTTCCCCCAGGCCCCCCTCCCACGTATAATAACAGACGGGTAAGGAAACTGATTTATTAGACTTCAAGAACATAAACAAATGTAGATTATTTTATATATTTAACTACTATATGTACATGTTTAATCTGTCGGGTTACCTTTTTACGCATTGTGTAAATGGTAAATTGTTCACAATAAGTGCAGTGAAAAGGAGCTGTAAACAAGAGCTCTCTGAGGTGGCATTTATTGCAGAGATATCGGGTTGCAGTAAATTTAACTTGGACTTGTCTCAATTTTATGTTCTGCCAACACTTTCTTGTTTATGATTTATTTGATCAGTGTTTGCTTTTAAAATAAGTGAAAATCTCAGACTGCACTTTTTTTTAAGCTAGATGAAATTAGCTAAAGAAAGTTCATAAAACTTTCCTTTTAATTAAATGCTTTTTGATGTACTGCTTTGATATAGTTGGATCAAACATATTTATATTTTCTTTACCAGGGGGAAGGCAGGCAGTCTGGTGGACATGGACCCATTCCACCCTCCTGGCCTCCCATGATGCCTTTTGGGCCACCTGTAAGTTTGAAAAGGCTCTGTCTTTTCACATATAATTAAAAGTTCAGAAAGCATCATAAATAGTTAACTTTTAGGTTAGGTTTGGTTTATTTGTCTTATGCAAATCAACACAAGGTCAACAATGCAATGAAATGCTGAGGACTAGAAGAACCATCTCGACTCGCCAAAGAAACAACAAAGAAATACCAAAGCATGCAACAAAAACAAGGCGCCAAAAGTGAAAAAGAAATACATCTAGAGCAGCATGGTCCTATTGACAGTGTGGTTTGGTTAGCGGCATGGCCTTGTTAGCAGCGTTAGCAGGTCTTCTTAACAGCTTGATGATAATAACAACCGCAGCAATTGCCCTCCAGAACCAGGTCTGGCAGACAGAGCATCCAAGGTTTCTCTGCGGAACCGAATAGGTTCGTAAAGTTCAGTCCTTGCAGGCAGATGGAGGATCTTGTTAGCAGCGTTAGCAGGTCCTGTTAGCATGTCCCGTTAGCAACTTGATGGTAATAACAACCACAGCGTTTGGGCTTTAACATTTAAATTTAAGACAGTGGTTGGTAGTTAAAAGAAAAGGATCAGAGGCTGGCGCACTCGTAAATGAGCCCATGAGGTTCAATAAGATTTACCTGACTAAATAAAGGTTGAATGAATGAAAAAAAGGTAATTAAATGAAATAATAAAACTTATAATTTCACATGCACAGGCGATACAGAACAGAAATGTACAGGAATAGCTCATTTTCATTACTGTATAGTGAAAATGAGGAGGAGTTTAAGTATCTGGGCATCTTGTTCATGAGCTGATAGGATGGAACGGGAAATGAATTGACAAACTGGGGCCTCATCCTCATTAATGAGGGTGTTTGTTCGGTCAGTCGTGGTGAAGAAAGAGTTAAATCGAAAGGCAAAGCTCTTGATTTACTGGTCTGTCTATGTTCCAGCCCTCACTTATGGTCAGGAGGTTTGGATTGTAACTGAAAGAACGAGATCCCGATACAAGCGTCTGAAATGAGCTTCCTTCGCTGGGTGGCCGGGCTCAACCTTAGAGCTGGGGTGAGAAGCTCCAGCTCCATCATCCAGGGGGAGCTTGGAGTGGAGATGCTGCTCCTTCGCATCGAAAGGAGTCAGTTGAGGTGGTTCAGACACCCCAGGAAAGACCCAGAAGTCACTGGAGGGATTGTGTGTCTTCTCTGGTTTGGGAACACCTCAGGGTCCCTCAGGACAAGCTGGAAAGTGGGGAGAGGTAGAGGGATGTCTGTGTTTCTCTGTTGGACCTGTTGCCTCTAACCAGACCACGGATAAGCAGTAGAAGATGTAGACGGAGTAAAATAAATGGAGATAGACCAGATGTTTTTGTAGAATTTGTATTAAGTGTTTTTACATCAAGTATATATTTTATCCTTAAAAGTGGTGAATTTTAAAAACACTCTTATTGTAGCTCATTAATTTACTGCTGGTGTTCCAGCATCTGAATTCTGATCCAGCTGCTTTCTCTGCCTCAGATGATCCCACCACCTCCACCCTTGAGTCCTGACATGATGGATGACGAAGCCTTGGGTAGTGTGCTCATATCCTGGTACATGAGTGGATATCACACAGGATACTACCTGGTATGTTCACAGAGGCTCACTGGTTTATTATGGTTCCTAACAGGGATGTATCAAAGTGCTGGATGTTGTTAACCCTTTGTTTTGGGGGGTGATAAAGGTGCTGAATTATAAAGGGTGTTTTAAAGACAATGTTTTTTTTTTTCTTCTAGGGATTGAAACAAGGCCGCAGAGAAGCTGGCAAGTGGACAAAAATGCACCACAAATGAATGGAAGTCATTAATTACTTTGGGTCTCACGTGGTCCAAGAGCCATCAAGTTAATTTGTATGTCCTTTCAATAAAAGTTTTGTATTCTGTGTAAATAGAAGAATTAAAGGCTGTCGAGACGAGACTGACTCAGTATTTTATTTATATTGCTTTAGAAATGAGAGAATTAAAAAAAATGTATATGTATGGCAATAACAGTTATAAAATTGGGGCTCACTTAACTTTTTTTTTGTTTCAAACTCTTCTATATTTAAAACTATATATCAATTTTCAGAAAGTGTAAATTAATAAATGTTTTATGAACTGACTATGAAATAGTTAAAAAAAACAAAATACGGTAATCATGATTGTGCATATGGACTCAGTCATTTGTGGTTGTAATGGCAAATATTGTCCAGCAGAAGTCAGGATAGTGTTATAAATTCCCATTGTAACAAAATACTTCTTTTGATCCATGCAAAGTCACAGTGATAAACAAGACTTTCTTCTTGCATCCCTCTTGGCATGCTGGTGTGATTATGAGCCAGACTTGAGTACAGTTTTAGTCCCCCTGACACGTCCCACATAGTAAATTTAGAGAATCGTTCCAGTTTTATGCTTTGCATCCAAGCTCTGTTTTCCCTAAGGTGTCCCCTCATCTCCCAGCCCATACAGGAACACATCCATCATAATGCTTTTCTGCTCACATCAGATGGGCTTATACTCCAGGGTGATAGCAGCTACAGATATGTCATGTTGAACCAAATGCACGGATAAAAAGATGATCGAAATTAATTGGACATTTTTACATAATATCATTTGCACCGTGGGCTAAAATGTTAATGTCCTAATTCAGATTTTAATGTGGCAGGGTTTCAACTTTTTTTGTTCCTCCTGCAACTGTGATTCTGTAGTGTTGGAGTTTAAATAATGCAAGAACAAAGGAGGAGGTAGAGGCTGCAGATACTTTGTGCATGTTTATATTTAGAATCCAGAGAACCACACGTAATTGCAGTGAGGACAGAAACGTTCATTCTGCTCAGCCTTTCATTCCAGAAAAAAAAAAAAAAAATCCCAGATTTTCTCTACTTTGCTGCCCACTTACACCCACTCCTCTGGTTTGAAACCAGCACAACGTGGATCAGATCATGTACATGTTTGCATGCACAAGAGAGAAACATAATAGCTTTTTTGTGTTGGGGATGTAACAGCATGATTGTCCTTTTTTTTTTTCTCCAGCTGCTCCATAGCCGTTGCCTTCCGAGTGCAAAGCGGCCTCCTTTGTTTGTATACTGGCTGTGGCTGACATTTTATAGCCCACTGTGACTGCCCATATTTACGGCTGTGTTTGATTCTCGCTGAAGCCGACACTTTTGTCTTTACTGCTTTGCATGCACAAGAGAGAAACATAATAGCTTTTTTGTGTTGGGGATGTAACAGCATGATTGTCCTTTTTTTTTTTCTCCAGCTGCTCCATAGCCGTTGCCTTCCGAGTGCAAAGCGGCCTCCTTTGTTTGTATACTGGCTGTGGCTGACATTTTATAGCCCACTGTGACTGCCCATATTTACGGCTGTGTTTGATTCTCGCTGAAGCCGACACTTTTGTCTTTACTGCTGTGTGTGTGCATGTGTGTGGAGGAAGAAAGACAGAGAACTGGAGAGCTGGATGTTAAAAGAAGTCGGAGAAAATGTAATTTTGGTGTTTACAAATAGAATATGCACTATACTCACAAAAAAGTGATAAGCCAAACCTATCTTTCCCCCACAGACGGGTTTAAAATCTGCCACGGCATAGCCTGCA
>JBBPBX010004595.1:0-16513 GCA_038048925.1 Garcialebias charrua
CTGCATTCAAATCATCACAAAGGCACTCGTTTTCTGTCTTCCCAAAACAATAATTTTTAATCAACATGTTTGAATGAAATTAATTTGATTTGATTTATTGATGCACTCATTTTATAATAATAAAAGACACAAAATAAAACAATTTAACACACAGATAACAAGAAAATTTAAAATATAAAATGAAAGTTGGCAGATGAAGAAAAAAAATCTTATTGTATCTGCCCCTTATTTTCTAACAAACAATGCAAACAAACAAACTTCATTAAATACAAAAAAGAAAATCGGATAACTCATTAACTCCCTCAATCACAAGAATTACTATTTAAACTCGTGTCTTCGTTAAACATATTTCCTTAACAATTTATCCTTGATCTTTCTTTTAAATATAATTATTGATTTAGCTTCTTTAATATCAGTTTCCTCTTCGTTCCATAACCTAACTCCCTGACCTATTGCAGTCCTTCCTTTCCAATTTAACACCATAACCTTCACACCTTTTTACTGCAGGACTGTTAATTTAAATTTGTTTTATATTATTAGTTTAGCATATGGTAATCATGGGTCAAGTTCAGATGAGACTCTCTTTCAAGACACAACAAGAAATAAGAATTATTACTAAGAATATATCAGCATCAATAAACTGTAGAACTGTAACATTTTTTTTTAAACTATCACATTCATGTCCATCTTCATTTTTTTTTCTGATTTACTGAACTGGTCAGTCCTCATTGATGGAGTGATGGAGCTGGTAAGTAAATTGTGAAGTGCTGGAGCTGACTGGTTGATGGGGAGGCTGTCAAAAATAAAAATCAAATTAAAGTGATTAGAAATTAGTTTTTCAAATACCAAATACAAGCTTGCAACAACTTTTTCAGAAATTTACAGAGGATGACAACACTTTTATATGAATAAATTTATGCATAATCAGTGAAATTAAATAAATGTAAGAGACATAAAAATCCCTCTAAGCATACCATCCATATGTACAGGTGTTGAAGCTGCACTGGGCGGTGTGGCATTTTCAAATGATAGCCCAAACTCCTCCATGGCAACAATCAAGGTGTTTGGTGGGGGCATGCTTGTTGTGGCACAAGATGCTGTTTGTTTTTTCCTCATGTTTTTTGTCTGGCTTTTACTTCCAAGATGCCCAGCATTGCACAGAATTCTTTTTCTTTCATTTAAGATGTGTTTTGCTGCTATTCTGAGTCTCAGCCTGATGAACCTGCTGGTTATTTTTCTTTGTACATCATGACATGAAGGAAGCATGCTTTCTAATACACTTGCTTCTCTCAGTAGAGTATCAAAGGCGTTGGGGAGCTCCATAAAGGATTGGCTGGTCCTTGTTCTGAAAAGCCCTTCAACTTTCTGGACCAGACTGAAGGCTTCATGTGATGGCCGACACAGGACTCCTGGTTTGAATTCCTTCAGTGTCAGTAAGGTACCATGCTCTCCTTCCAGAGTCTCATCATTTTTGCTTATTTGAACTTGAGCATCCATCACAGATGTTTGAATGTTTGATGACTTTATTTACTATGTATCCTGTAAGATGGTACAGAATACAGGTTTCACTGTTGATGAAATCAGAAGGACCTGTGTTTCCAATCAGCTGCTCCACACTTATGCCAGGACTGTGAAATGTCTCCTTAATGTCCAGGAACTCTGCCAGAAGACAGAAGACACGGGGTGGCGAGAGGACATCAGATCAAACCAGTGGTTCACCTGCTCCAGAAACCAGGCTGTTGTCAGGTTGGAGGGACGTCGCTGCTGCTCCTGCTCCACCATATATTTCACACCTGCACTTGCTGACTTGCTGAAAACATGCATTGCAGGCTCCACCTTCATTTTCTTAAAATGACTTGGCTGAAGAGTTTTTTGTAAGATTTGATGCAATTTTGAAAGGCATTTCTTCCTGAAATTCAACCATATCTTTCATTGAATCAAGTGAAACTTCATTGTGTTGAAGTCCCTCATTTAGCACGTCTGGTGGAATTATAAAAGTCTGTCCACGAACCAGGGCACTCTTCAAATTCTTTACCAGATGTGGGACATGAAGTAAAGCCTTTTATCTGGTCTTGCTGGGTGTTGGACAGATGTTTTGTTGTGGCCCACTCCAAATGCCCGCCACATCGCTCTGTTAGCACTGCTCATGTCAGTAGTGATGTTTAGCACGAGAAGGCCTATGGAAGCTGCTCTTTCAATTATTTCTAGAATGATTGGCTTATAATTTGACCCATTGGTAGAATTGCCACTGAAATGGTAAGACACCACTTGCTTCCATCTTGTTGTGCTTCCTGTATGTAATTAATAAATAGTATAAATATTTTGAGCCCTGATTGAAAATGTTTTTGCAGATTAAATTTACAGCACTCAGTCTGTGTTGTTGTGATGATGGTGATGTTGCACCTGCTGACTTGATATGATGTAATTAATAAACAATAGTAGTAAATGTACTTCATTAAAGCTTGTTTTACATTTTACATATTTTATAATTGTTTTGTAATTTATTTTTACACAATTAACACTTATTTTGTCATCTGTTATGATTATAACTAGAAACAGTAACATTTTAATCAGTGAATTACAATTTTACAGTAGTAGTCAGGCTACAAGCACAATCAACTCTGTTATCCAGGTACTCAGTTGCTAATAAAAAAAAACAAATAGAACAATTATATAATGTGCAGAAATGAAGACTTCATCCCAGATCTAAGGTAAGCTGGAGCAGATACTGATGGCATGGAGGACAAGGTAGATCATTCTCATGCACAGAACATCAGAACTAGCTTTCTAATAAGTGTTACTCTATTTTCTTCTTTTTTTTTTACATGTGTAACATTATAAAACACTGTTGAAATGGCTATTTTGATCATTGTATTGCATAGACATTTTTTTTCCAAACAAATGTGTTTACAGTTTCGTTTCACTGTAATGAGAAATACATCTGCCACGTCTAAAAAGACTTTAATAAAACGCATAGTCAGTGAAATAATCAGTAATCAGTTAAGTAATCAGTTTGTTACTGTTCAATAATTACTGAAAGACACCGGACAATGTAAGAAAAGTAGAATTTTGTGTTCTGTTGCGCCAGTAGCTGCTCAAACTGACTGGCAGCGACGAGCTGTTTGGAACATTTGAGAGCTGCATGAACCACGTGACCACCTAGCGGCGAGTACAAAGAGTGTCGCAACTCTCTCTATATAGGGCTCTGGGGCAGACTAAACCCCTTGGCAGGCCGGATCTGGCCTGAGGGCCGTACGTTTGACACCCCTGATCTAAATGCTTATAACTCCATCAGTTTCATAAACTACCCTAAAAGTTGGTGTTGTAGCAGCTGGAGGCTGCACAGACACATTGTGAGTGCTAACTCACAAGCTAAGTCCAACATTGTTCAGTCAGGTCATCTGGACGTTGTTTTTTTGTTTGTTTGTTTTGCTGAGATGTTTCGTCCTTCATCCAAAGATGGTGGGCCCCAGCGCCTTCTTAGCACCAGCAAACCGTTTTTTCTTCCATATGGAGTGTGCTATTTGTGGGAATCAGTTTTGTTTGGTGGCTTCTTGGATTGAGGAAGTCCTTTGGATGAAGGATGAAACGACTCAGCAAAAAAAGAAATCATCCAGATGACCTGACTGAACATTGTTGGATTTTATACCAAGACCCCCACTGGCCACCCCCTGGTTCCAGCCCTGCACCTGGTCGTGGATAAAGTAGCTCCCTCCACTCGCCAGGGTCTGTCACTGTGCGAAAAAATAAAAACTGCCTTTACTCTTATCCAGAATGTAACTTCTTCCCACTTGAATATCTTGCACCATAAACAAGGTTTACTTGTTAAGTAAACCTTAACAAAGTTGTGGTTTATTTGCATATCCTGCTCAGTTTTAGTCGAGAAAAACCCTCCTCTGGAAAACTTTAAATATTCACTTTTCAATTCCCCAGCGATGCGGGACTTTATATCGTCTCGCAGAGCTGTATGCTTGAAGCTTAACATAAAATAAATGTATGGAATGAAAAGTCTTGTTAAATCTTATAATATTCTGTTCTCAGGAATCTTATTGACTTAGTGAGGGGATAAAAATAGAAATAAAAAATCTGCCTGACAGGATCCATGCATAATACTTTCAGAACAAAACAACACATCAGCTTACAAAAACAGCTTTTTTTTTATTTATCCAAAGTTTACTGTGATTCTTTCTGCAGCTGAGCGGAAAAGTAAAAACCACATAATTAGCACTTGGCCAGAGGCAGAAATGTGAGAATGAGTCTTAACAGAGCAAAGAGATGCCGTCGTCGTCACCATACATGAACACGCTCTGCTCCACACAGTAGAAGCAAAACAGCACGGTAACTTGTTGAGCAACCATCAGATTTAAACATGGCCCTTTACTAGTTTACTATCAAGCTACTCGCTTTGTAGCACATGTTCTTATCTCCAAAGTTAAACATGTCAAAAAGTTCTGAGCCCTGGTTGCTCTGACAAATACCAACACTCTGCAAATCAAGGCTAACTCATTAAAGTCTCACCTGCACACCGGCTGTGCAGCAGTGGTCATGAGCAAACTGTAAAGGACAAAATGTGTGTCTGCATACCAAACATGTAGAACCTGTGCTTCTTATTTATGTCCACACCAAGTCAGAGGCACAGCTGGGCTCTCTGATGACAGTAAGACAAGTGATGCATGGCCATTGTACCATTTCTGTACCTTAAAAGTATAAAAGTATTTCACATTTGCTACTTGTGTCACACTCCCGTGTGATGAGCATGCAGCACTCGGTGCTGCTGTCATCACTGGTGGTGTGAGAGACTGCAGCATGTTGGACTGATGTGGGACAAAGCAGGATCAGCATCACTCACGTCAGTCAGATGCACATGTGGACATTTGCACTTTGAAAGATGGGATGAATTTTAGACAGGCTTTACATGGTAAACACATTTTATGCAGCTTGTTCTTTGTACTTTGTACTGAATTGGCAAACATTCACTCAGTACCAAACAGGTCAGGATTAGATTTTATTCTTAAACAAAACAATAAAGCTTTTCCCTGTTGTTGCACTACAAGCATGGCTGAAGCACACTGACAGAAGAGGAGAGAAGAAAGCAAAGTAACTATCCCGTCACATCAGTATCAATCTGATGTGACACCAAGGTGGATAACTGTATCAATACAATATCAATCTGCACACCCCTAATCATCATCATCATCAGATTATTACCCCTCCTCCCTCTGCTTTTCAGGCTGGTTTCATAAAGCTGCTGTGGAAGACGTTCCCTCTCTGGAGATGCACTTCACTGTTGCTTCCTTCATCCTTGGTGCCATTTTTTAACATTCCAACTGATCATGTATGCATTTTTATTAACAATGTTCCAGTGGTGGACCATGACTAAAAGAGTGAGGCCTTCAGTTAGAAGATGACAATGCAGCAACCTAAATGATAACATTTACAAGCTAAGTGTTTGTCCAGTTACATCACTTTACGTCCAGTTTCACAAACACAAACTCTCTAAACTGGACGTTATTTTCCTTTTTTCATTCTTCAGGTACAACTGATGGTGTCCTATTTTTACAGTCACTAAAAACATCCTGAGCATCAATGGCAAACCAACAGTAAACAGAAAAAACTAACAGGCACCAACCTCATGAACACATCACATGAAAAAATCCACCCATTTCTGTCCCATGACTACCCAGCATGCAGTGTGGTTTACACAGTATCTTTGTGTTCAAGTACCGGTACATGTAATTTATATAATTCTGACTGAAAAATTACACTCACCCACACATCTTACCATTTCTGTAAAATATCATGCATCCCAAATCTTTGTGCACAAATAGGGTTTAATACTGTATTAGCAAATTTAGTCCTTTCAGTGTCGCTTTAGAGAAAGAGTTGTTTAATATGTCTGAAAAATAACAGTACACCCTCATCTGGCTAGCCATTAGCATAGCCATTAGCATAGCCATTAGCCTAGCCCGGAGGAAGACGTCTGCTCTTTTCTGCAGACTTTGTGCTCTATGACTGATTACACAGCTGACAAGGTAAAGATAATTCTTAAACAGGACATCACTTGAAAAATGAACAGACTATACTTTTAACATCCTGTTCTGGCAACAGCGCACTTTTAGCCTCATGTCTGATTATGAATATGAACATGCAGCATGTTCGGTGTGTGAAATAGATGCAGTTCAATTTTTTACAGACGTTTTTCATGCTTCCAAATGTTTTCCAGTTTGAATCCTCTGAAGTCAACCCTGGTTTTCAAAGCCAAACAAAAGTCCAGTTCTTGGACAAACTGCTCAGACCAATATTCATAAAACAATTATAAAATCTGCACACACAAAAAAAGCATCAGCTTTTGTAAAACTCTGACTTCTTGTTCTGTTTTCTTGGACACAGCGTTATCGTGAACAAGTGGAGCATCTGTTATTTCTCTCAGTGTAATGGACGTGGGCTGGAGACAGACAGGAACTCAGATCCCCCTGAAGACAGTCTGTAATAATATCCCAGCTCTTCAGTAAAATGCTATTCAAGACTTCTGAGAAAAACCTGACAGCTTTTGACTGCATGAAGTAAAAACGTCAATCAGCGTCAGGGTAGTAATGTTAAAATGTACATGACTACATCAACAGAAATGTAGTCTTTTGTGTGCATGCATTTATCTGTAGTGTTAGCAAAATTTCTCATGAAACTCAGAAAATATTACGTACGATGGCGTATTAGAGCCACACTAAGAAAAAATTACATTACAAACAAGAATAAAGTCGTATGAGAATAAAGTGGAAACATTATGAGAATAAACTCATATAATAAAGTTGCAATGTTATCAGAACTCCAACACCAAAAAGCCATCTTACAGCTGCAGTAAAATGATGAATGTTAACGTGGGCAGTGCAATAGCAGGGGGAGCAACGCACTATGACATATGGATTATTATGATAAACTGAAGCTGTATGGTATTGCAATTAATGGCTTCATTCACAGATTTAGTCGTTACATAATGTGGATGGAGGCATATTTCACTAAAACTGACCCAAAAGTGATTACTGACTACTTCATAAATACAGTGACCCACATCGGAGGTTGTCCACAGCAGGAGCGAGCCGACCCAGGACGTTCACAAGTCTCTCTGGGGGACACCCTGGACAGGTCTCCAGTCCATCACAGGGACACTCACACATAGAGACAATTTAGAGTTACCAATCAGTCTAACATGCATGTTTCTGGTATGTGGGAGAAAACTGGAGTACCTGTGGAAAACCCACGCATGCACGGAGAGAACATGCAAACTCCACCAGAAAGACCTCGGCCAGGACCTGGCAACCTTCTCGCTGAGAAGCACAGCTCTACCAACTGAGCTGCCCAATATAACTCACAACTATTGTAAATTGTGTAAAACAGCTGGATGTTGATGAAGAAAAAATATTTAGGGTCTAACCAATGATGATATAAACTAGACCAGAAGTCAGACAATAATTTGTGACTGACTTCCAACAATTTCAAGACTTTTTAGCTACTTGAATAATTGCAGCTTCACCTGGTTGATGGATGTGAAAGTACCTTGTTTACCATGCCGATTGATTGTGTACAGTATATGTAGGCTCCGTTGGCTGAAGTTAATTGCAGTAATCAGTGATTAATCTATAGAGTTGAAGAAGTACATTTTCAGATGCATGCTGAGCTCCAGAGAACAGATAATGAGCCAGAGCCAGTAGCAGCTTGTACTATTTAATCATTTGTACTAAACTGTTGCACGATTCAGTCTGTACAGCATACTTACTGCTGGACTCTGTACAGCAACATATGCCACAGACGCTAAGTCAACAATTTACAGTGATTACATCGTCTTTGTAGGCCACTTTTAGATGGTTACATCATCCACTTCATTTCTGGTCAGATCACATTCACACATATCAAAGCTGTTGACGTAAAACAGACATGCTTTCCTTTTCTCTTCTGTCATTACATTTGTAGTACACACAACTTTTTGTCATTTTATGTACATTTTAATTTTTTACATAGTCAGCCATTACTCAAGGTTATAGTCAGAACACCAGCAGGTGTAGACATTTGGCCGTTTTGGTAATGGCAGCCGTTGCTGCAGTAAACCACAGGTTCTTGTGACCAGTGCACACTCCAGGTGTTTTATGTTTGAGTCTGTGACACTTCAAGTTCTTGTTTCTGGTCCTGTCTCTTGTTCTGGGCACCAGACATTCTGGAGTGTCCCTCACAATTACTGTTCAACGTTTTTCCTGTTCCTACCAAACCCAGCCTGTCGAAGCAGATGGCCTCTTGTCCTGAGCCTGGTTCTGCTAAAGTTACTCATGAGGGAGTTTTTCCTTTCCACAGGTAGCAGCGTAAGTAGGGAGGCCCAGACTTCCCTCTCCCCAGCCACATGGAGCAGCTCCTCTGGGGGAATCCCAAGGCGTTCCCAGGCCAGCCGAGAAACATAGTCCCTCCAGCGTGTCCTGGGTCTTCCTCTGGGCCTCCTCCCGGTGGGACATGCCCGGAACACCTCCCCAGGGAGGCGTCCAGGAGGCATCCTAACCAGATGCCCGAGCCACCTCAACTGGCTCCTCTCGATGTGGAGAAGCAGCGGCTCTACTCCGAGTCCCTCCCGGATGACTGAGCTTCTCACCCTATCTCTAAGGGAGAGTCCAGACACCCTGCGGAGAAAACTCATTTCAGCCGCTTGTATCCGAGATCTTGTTCTTTCGGTCATAACCCAAAGCTCATGACCATAGATGAGGGTGGGAACGTAGATCGATCGGTAAATTGAGAGCTTTGCCTTTCGACTCAGCTCTCTCTTCACCACGACAGACCGGTACAGCGCCCGCTTCACTGCGGATGCTGCACCTATCCGCCTATCGATCTCACGCTCCAGTTTTCCCTCATTCGTGAACAAGACCCCGAGATACTTAAACTCCTCCACTTGGGGCAGGACCTCCTCCCCGACCCGGAGAGGGCATGCTACCCTTTTCCGGCTCAAGACCATGGCCTCGGATTTGGAGGAACTGATCCTCATCCCGGCCGCATCACACTCGGCTGCAAACCGCTCCAGTGAAAGCTGTAGATCATGACCTGATTTTTTTTCATTTACTCTTTATTTATCCAGGTAGTCTCATTGAGCCACGAGAACTCATTTTCAAGAGAGACCTGTTAGTGAGCAGATGGTGGGGGTTAAGGCCTTGCTCGAGGGCCCAGAGTGGGGCGAATGAGGGTGGAGGCAGGTGTGGGTGTTTCACCTTTTTCCACCCACCTTTTTTGATGTTGCTTGAACCGGCGATCTTCCGATCACAGGCCCACCGTCTAACCAATGCGCCACCACTCCCCAGCCTGATGAAGCCAATAGGACCACATCATCTGCAAAAAACAGAGAAGCGATTCTAAGGCCACCAAAACGGATCCTCTCAACACCTTGGCTGTGCCTAGAAATTCTGTCCATAAAAGTTTTGAACAGAATCGGTGACAAAGGGCAACCTTGGCGGAGTCCAACTCTCACTGGAAACAAGCCTGACTTACTGCCTGCAATGTGGACCAAATGTAAACCTTTTAGGTAAATATTCATGTTGTGTAAACAGATAGAAACAAAAGCTGCTGGCAACATGAAATGTATAAATCTGTTTTCAAAAGTATATACAAATTATCAAAGAGTTTTGTTTTTGCAGAGATACTGAGGTTTATGTAGCAGCATCAAAAAGAGTGAAAATGACTTCCATAAAAGAAGCACCCCCTAACTCATGAACAAAATCTATTTTCTTTTCAATCAGATAACAACAGAGAGAAACTGTGACTCTTTGCATGAGAAATGTATTGTTCTCTTTTCTAAACGGAAAAGTTGAATGTGGGAGGAAATGCCTAACAACGTTGAGCTTGTGTGTACTGCCAGCCCAGGAGGCAGCAGTGTGCACATACCTGGAACCTCTGTAAGACCAGAACTGGTGCTGTTGGGCTTGAAGCGGTCGGGCTGAACCTTCATGTTTGGACACAGGACATCTGTGAAGAACAGACAGGAGAGTCAAGTTAGAGACACTGCTGGCTTCAAATGGGAACTTTGCCTTTGGTGCTCTTGTTGCAAATATAATCAATGTGTGACTGTTTTACTGTTTTTACCATGACTTTGTGTGCAATCACTTCTCTCTAGTGTTAGTAAAATATCTGATGAACCAGTGAATGGGTTTTAATGAATAATCAGACAGCAATGATTGGATGTAAACATGTGTCTAACTTGGACAGTTTTATAGAAGTTGAACTAAATGTAGTTGTTGAAGACGGTGACACAACATGCACTCTGAGCACTAACACATCCCACAACAGCCTCACCGTGTTGCACAACACGTCACATAACACCTTGTACAAGGTAGAAAAAATATCATTACATGTTTATTACATATGCAAAATGTACAGTATTTTTAACCAGAGTCTGTATGTCATTCAAAATGTTTATCATAATTTTGCTGTTGTTTCTGTGTAATGTCATAATAAATTATTTTTTATACTGTTTGAAAACAGCCTCTGTTTTACACACTGTGGTGGGTTGCCAGTTGGGCTTCTTTTAGGCTTCATGCCTAAAGTGGTGGTTTGTTTCTATCGCAACACGAATGGCTAGAGGGTATTTCTAATACCGTACTTTTCGGTGTAAAAGTCGCTTCTGTGTATAAGCTGCTTTGACCAATTATTGGGAATTGTTTGGAAAAATCCATAAATATGTTGCTTCGCCCTATAACACGCATCTATTATGCATCACCGCTACGCAATGCGTCAGCACCTCATTTGCCCTGCTGAAAATGGCCGCCACAGAAGCGAGCCAGCACGGAAGGACTTTACAAGATTAACACGGTAAAAACAATTATTTCTTTGCTGAGAAAAATAAATTTCTTAGCTGAAATTACAGCACAAGGGTTCCTGAGCTTAACCGTTCCTTAATCAATTCACAAAATGGTCAAATCTGCTAGATTTAAATTGTTTTGGTTGGATGTCTTTCAAACGGTCGCGAATATAAATGATAAATAAATCAAATTTCATCTCAAATGTCCTATACAGGGCAACAGTTTGTAAATTAAACCCATATAATTACACTCTGTAAGCCTAAAAAATATCCGTCGAGTGGTTTATGACTATTTATAACAATATAAACGGAAATAAAACCGAAGCTAACGAGACAATTCCGTCTCTAAAAACACGAATAAAAAATCGAATTTTATCTCAAATGTCTTATACAGGGCAACAATTTGTAAATTAAACCCCATATAATTACACTCTGTAAGCAGAAAAAATATCCGCCGAGTGGTTTATGAGCTATATATCTAAATAGTAGGTACAGTATCTGCTAACGGTAGCTAACCGCTAATAAAATATCGTTTTTTTAATCTCAAACATCTCATAAAGCTAGTCACTTGTAAATGACCACCAAATAATTACGCTCTGTAAGTTTCAAGAAAATCCGCGGTGTGGTTTATGAGTTATCTTGCTAAAAAACACAGCTAACAACACAGCTAACAGTGGTTAGCTCCAGAGCAGGAGGCCGGGCAGCGACAGAGTCAGTCCGAGCAGAGGGGATTTTTTGGACACATGAGCTAGAAACGGTCGGTTTACTCTCTGGAAGTGTCCCCCTAGCGGACAAAAGTGGTACTGTACCTTTTTTTTTTTGCCAAAATGAAAAACGGTTATATCTGAGCCAAAAATGGGTCTAAAAATATGGGAAAAAATCCATAAATATGACGCTTCGGCATATAAGCCACAGGACATGCAAATTAGTTTTAAAAAAAAACAGCGACTTATACACCGAAAAGTACGGTACTCTTTGCTTAGCAACCGGGGATAACAAATCCCAGCCCTATTTCAAACAAATCTTTGGAAAACCTCATCAAACCTGATATTAACCCAACATCCTGTCTGCATCTTCCTGACTGTTGGTCATAATTATTGCCTGTGGCTAAAAATATCCCTCCTGGCTTCTCCTCTGGGTCAAGCGTCAGTTCAAACAGCTACAATGACAACGTGCAGTTTTCTAAAATCACAGCTATATAAATGATGTCAGGGAGGCTTTGAACCCCTCCGGTGCTGATGCGAGACACATCTAGTCTTGGTTTCCTTCTTTGTGACTATGTCTTATGAAAAAAATGCCATCTGCTAATTTTTCTGTCAGCATTTTAAGACTTTTCAGTGAGTCCACAGCTGGTCGTTTCAGTTGATCCCACTGTGTGTTTACCCTCTTTTAATGGTTACATAAGGCCTGCTAAGCTTGGGTTACTTGGTCTATATTGTTTATAAAACCATCAAGTCAACCGAAAATGATCATCCAGTGAATGAATTGAAGTGCGTCACTCTTATTTAAAGACGGTTTTGTCGCACTGCCCTGAATCTTAACATGCTGAATAACTGAGCAACTCCCTGCACTTGTGGTTTGAACGTTATAATTTAGGGACCTGACTGTGAGTTGAATTGGAAGCGATGCAAAAGCTGCCTCTGCTTCACAATCACACACCTACAACCAACATCGGCTCTTTTAGCCGCCACACGGTGATCAACTTCAGATGCAGTGAATTTATTTTCCCCTCAAATCTGAGCTTTCTGTCTTCTCAGATAACATGTTACAAGTTTGTGTTCACAGTCAGTTTTGATTTGATTTGATTTGATTTGATTTATTTATTCATTCATTTTATAATTAAAACAAGAAAACAATACAATACAAACAAGAGAGAAAAAAATATATAAAATGAAAGGCGGCAGAAGAAGAAAAAATCTTATTTTTTCTGCCCCTTTTCTCCAATAAACAATTCATATAGACAACTACTTGGATTACAAGATAAATAATCAACATGATTTTAGCATTTAAGAATAAACACATGACACAACCAACTCATAATTTCCAAAATAGTGAACAACATAAATAATAATTACTACCCTCTGTGTCATACACAAACTTCCAAATTTCAACTCATTTAAATATATGTTTTTAACCGTTTAAACTTAATCATTCTTTTGAATGAAACCATTGATCTGACCACTTTAATATCAGACTCCAATTTATTCCATAACCCTATTCCTTGAATTATGGTTGATCTTCCCCTCAAACTTGTCCTAAAAGGTGGCTTCACAAATATATCTGTCCCTTTAAGATTATAATTACTTGTTCTTCTAACAAAATATTTCTGAATATTAGAAGGAAGTGCATTAGTTTGAGCTTTATACAAAATTATCAAAATATTATAATCAATTAAATCATAAAATTTCAACAGTTTTGTTTGATGAAACAAAATGCTTGAAGGATGATGAAAATTCTTTCTGGTGATAATTCTAATAGCTCTTTTCTGCAAAATAAAAATTGGCATTGTAATTGATTTACATGCCGTACCCCAAACGCTAATACCGTAAATTAAGTGTGGCACAAATAATGTATTATACAACAAAAAAAGTGCTTTATCATTTAGTAAATCCCTAACTCTGTAAAATATCTGAGTTTTCATTTTGACACCTATTGATTTAAAGTTTAAATGTCTGTGTTTCCGTGCTGTGTCCACATGAAACATTAGAGCTATAATTTTCTGAGTGAAAATAGCTGGCATCGCTCAGCGAGCCCGTCCTGCTGACCACCGGAGCTGCCCGAGCTTCAGTCAGGTCCACATTATAGGAGGCAAACTACAGCACTCTCATCCCTTTGTAAATTTAGTCTATCATTATTTCAGAGCTTTTGTAAAGCAAAATATACAACCTGCAATTCTGAAGGCCGGGTACAATCTGTAGCCTTTGAGGTCAGAGGTCACAGGCTTTACAATAATCTATCAAAAGTGAGTGATGGTAGTCCCTGAAAAGATCAATATTTAATCAATATTTAGCTTTTACTCATCACTTCTTTTAAGTCATGGTTCAGCCATGTTGAAGTGTGATTCTGTGAAAAGGTTAGCAACAATTATCTTACCTGTTGCAGAAACTCCGTGAGTTTATTTTCTGATCAAACTGACAAGGCAACACTAGTCTTTACGGGGCCAAGACTAAAGTGGATAACTGCCATCGTAAAACTGCTCTAATCAATAAAATACATAAGCAAACCTTTAATGGACCTTTTAGATTGAAACGATTCACAGAGTTCATGCTTTACTTGGATTTCTGTGGAACCGTCAGATAGCAGCAGCATGTAGCATTTCCTGCGTGTCCTGGGGCACTTGCTGCACAAACGTTATGTTTCAGCGGAAATAACCGAGAAACTGGTGGCAGTGTGAATGTTTTAATAATGTGAACATAAACCAAACTGTGGGCTTTAAAATCAGTCTGCTTTAGAAGAGAGTCCTCAGGTCTGAGAAGCTTTCATGTCTGAAAGGGACTAGGAACAAAGATGGCCGCTGCCGCTCTAAAACAAATCCATTTTCTATATTTGACAGTTGTTCAAGCAAACACTTAACTGGTAAAACATTTCGTCGTTGTCAGTTCTGTGTTATCTTGGCAACCATATTTTAAAATTCCTACAAAAAATGGACTACAGCTAGTTATTGCAAATTACCACAAAATGTTACATGAATGATTGTGCCTTACTGACTGACTGTGTCGTAAAATGTCATTGAGTAACAATAACTACCGGTATGTGACAT
This sequence comes from Garcialebias charrua, assembly GCA_038048925.1. Taxonomy (NCBI): domain Eukaryota; kingdom Metazoa; phylum Chordata; class Actinopteri; order Cyprinodontiformes; family Rivulidae; genus Garcialebias; species Garcialebias charrua. Next base: position 14,580 of record JBBPBX010004595.1, read on the forward strand.
CCCTCAGTATGTTCAGACTATCCCTTTATTTGTTCATGTTTTCACAGAACCTCACTTAAGAATGAATCATTTCCACTTTCATCGTCTGAAACTCAGCACCCATTTTGACAAATCACATTTATAAACTTCAGCCTCGATAGGAAAAATACATTAAAAGTCTCCATTCAAAATAATTCAGTTCATTTATGTGAGCTACTTTCTCAGCTTGTGTAAATAAAGGATTTTTAAACACAGTCGTGGAAAAGAAAGCACTGAGGTTGACAGACGGTTTCCAGAGTTGAACACCTCCGCTCCAAAGCAGCAGTATCAAAGAATCATTTTTCCACCACAGCAATGTCTGAGGAAACCATTATGTGCGAGGCAATTTCTTTAACAGCCCCCACTCTGAAGCTTTGTACTAAATCAAAAGATTTCAGGACTGCTCTTTGTGGTTGGGGTGGGGTTTCGTGGTTGAAGGTTAAAATCATGTAAATGCTTCAGTGTTGGGGTGAGGCCGGCACCTCGTTGTGTGACTGCTGTGTCTGATGACTTACTTTCACACAGCCTTCTCCTCAGTCTGCCCCGGATTTTATCAATGGCGTTAAAGTCGGTGACGTGAAAGACGTGGGCGTTCTTTGGCTCTGCTGCGATCTCCTCCAGCTCCTCCCTCGAAGCCTCCCCGATGCCCACGGCGAACATCCTGATGCCAGCTTCGGCAGCTGCCTTCGAGGGTTCCAAGACGTAATCCTGGCTCCGACCATCTGTTAGAAGGATGGCCACCCTTTGAATGCCGCGGGCGGTCGGCCTCGCTCCGTTCCGCTCACTGAAGATGCTGGTGGTGGTGTAGCTGATAGCGTCTCCGGTCATTGTATTTCCTCCCAGGTAACGTATGGTACGGGCAGCTTGCTTCACGTCTTCCAGGGTTCTGTGTTGCCCCAGGGTAAACTCTGTGGTGGGCTTGTCACTGAAGCGAACCACGGCCACTCTTGTCTTGTCAGGTGCTACGTCGAAAGAGTCCACCAGGTTGACTACCCACTTCCTGATCTTCTCAAAGTTCTCCTTCCCCACGCTGGATGAGGTATCCAGGATGAATGCCAAGTCATAGTGGACATTTTTACACCCTGCAGTAGACACATACAGGAACGATCATGAACAGGCAGAGACTCTACACCAGGTGTTATAGTCAAATGTGTCTTGTGTACCTGCCCTCGTTGCTTCCACTCTCTGAGTCGAAAGAGTCAACGCCAGGATGAGCCAAACCAGGGTGACCCTAAATCCCAATCGTAATCCCATCTTGGTCCTGGGCTGTGTTTAGTTTAGTTTGTTGTCACCATCAAGCTCTCCAGTCTGTGGAAAGATCAGCAAAAACATAAATTCATCTAAGAAAATGACCTGCATGTATAAATCTAAGCCTAAAGCTTTTTATCACCCACACATGAAGAGACTTTACAGTCTGCCTCTCCAACAGGGAAACCAACATGTCTCTCCTGTGGAGCAGGAGGACCCTCCTGTGAAGGCTACTGCCATTCTGCCTTTACTTCCACTACAGTCTGGTGGAAAACCAGTTTAAAAATTCAGTGCTGGGGAAACGTATTCACTGTCTTACACATTTCTCCTGGGATTTTAATCACACACGTCATTTCAGTCAATTAAACAAATGTTGATATCAGAAAAAAATAACCAGAGAAAATACAAAATGCAGTTTTTATTTTTTTCATTTAGGAGGGAATACTTTTTTATTTCATTCATTTACAGTTTAAAATAAATATGTCACATGTTGACATAAATAACAGTTCTGAATGAAAAGGAGTAGTTTGAAGAAAAATATCTTATAAAGTATTGTCTACACCTTCTCCCAAAAGGCAATCTTCTACATCACAAGCAACCAAGTTTCACTCAACCATTGATCACAAAACAGGCACTGTATATTATATATATATATATATATATATATA
>JBBPBX010004595.1:19615-47642 GCA_038048925.1 Garcialebias charrua
AAATTAATAGTTTTTTTAAAAAGCAGCATTTAAAATGATTTCAGCTCATCTTTGTTTCATTTTAACATTTATTTTTAGATCTTTACGCTGTCCTTGGGTCAAAAAGAGGTCTCGGGTTTTCTTCTATAACCGAAGGGCCAGAGAAGAGTTAAAAAAGATTTAAAGAGGGTACTTCTTTTTCAAATCCCTGTATATTCTCAGTTCAAAATAAAAACCTCTGCTTCAGCTTTTTACAGTTTTGCATTTCTTTGGTATGAAGCTTGGCAGGAAATATTCTTCATTCTGAGGACATGATAATTGAAAGTTAGGACTAAAATACATTTTGTGTTCGGGAGCAGTAAATTCAGCATCCAGTGACAGCTGCACTGACTGAATATGGCGGAAACTTGAAGCCAATACTTTTTTTAAAAAAATAATGTAGTTAACTGATTTTATTTGTCTGATTTAAAAGGTCAAAAGTTTAAAAGCGCCCGCAGCAGATGTGTGGTTGATGTGCGTCTTGATGTTGCAGCAGGACTGATGGGGGGCTGACTGTAGCCTAAACATGGGCTCAGCCTGACAGGAAGACCGGCTCACTGTGGAGGGGGCGTGAAGGAAAGTTTGATTTGTGGATAACTTGGAAAGCAGTAAAACCTCAAGATGTGAAAAGCTTTTCACCTTTGAATGCACTGATATTTCCACTGAACTCCATGTTGGTGTGTTTATTTTCCATTTGACACAGTCTTTACGGGTGAGTCAAGAAAGAACATGATGGTTTGTTCATTACTGATGCTTTGAGATTTATTTCTTGTTCACATATTCAAGAACGTTGCTCAAGAGAAAAGTTGGATTTTTTTGTTGCATTCTTCTCAATGAAATATGTTTACGACCAAGTGACCGGCCAGAGGCTGTATTTTGAACCTTTTTAAATTTTAATTTACAGTTTTATTTTGTGTGCATGCCTTCCATATCTACATTTTTGGCCATCCACATTATTTTGTTGTTCACCTCCATCCCACCGTGACAGCCGCCCCCCTTCATAATTAATTCTGCCAGAATAAACTTTGAAATGAAGATAGGCAGACTTGGACCAACTTTTAAATAATTATTTATCATCTGCATTGTTCTTGGATCAGGACGTTGGCTTAGCAGTATTTTAGACTAGTGTTCCGGGCTGCACCATGAGTCAGAAGGACATCTGTGGTATAGACCTGCCTCTTGTATGCTATTAGTTTGGGTGTTACTGTAGTGAGGCTCAGAGTGTCTTCTCTGGGTTTATCTCACACAATGTTAAGACAGAAGTCACAGAGTATGGTGCAACATACGTGCTCTCCATTCAAGAATTTCATTATTACAGCCTCCTATACCTGGACGTCGATATTGGATCGGAAAAGTATCGGTATCGGGCAATACCCAGATTTAAGGATCGGATCGTAAGTAAGAAATGTGGATCGGTGCATCCCTAGATTGAAACGTTTTGTCTTTTATACTCTTCAGTCTGTGGAGTTCCAACAGACTCAGTCTTAAAAGTAGTGATTCAAAGCTTTTGGAAGTGAATCTTTGGGCAAATTCGTGGTGGGGTTTGATGGAGCGATTTGTGCAAATACAACAAACCAGTGAGCAACATATGGACAGTCAGCCATATGTTTTATGTGTTCAGTTTATCACTTCATAAGCACTTTTATACTGAAGATTTTTTTATATAAACACTTTATGTAGGCTATGTAAGTTACAATCTGATGTGACAGTAAATTTAAATTGGTTCATTACATAAAGTCATCGAGACTGGAAACCTGCAGCGCAAGCATCATTTCAGACTGGTATTGTTTTATGAATTAGATATGATTTAATTTTTACACTCTGTGTTTACAGATGTCAAAAAGTCATGAGCAAACAGGCATCATGCCATGCCACGATTTAACATGTTTATTCATCAAAAGTATTTATTCTTCAAACAACCATACATTTCTTTTCATTCACCTACAAAAAACTAAATAAATGTTCAAAGCATCTCAGTGAAAGCCCAGCAGAGAAAAAAGTCTCAGGATATTAAACAAAAGCTGTCATCTCTGTCGGCTGGACAACCAGGATGAAGAGGTTCAGTTCATCACCAGGAACCAGGCTGTGGGTTCAAGCAGCTATTTTACTTTTGGCCACAAGATGTCGCCAAAGAAAACAGTGTTGAAGAGCTTTGAGTGATGAACCCTTTTCATCCAAAGAAGCTTCAGGACTTCAGTAAAGCTTCATTTCCCATCACTACCTGTGTCTTCAGTTCTCTTCTTGTCTGGACAATCCTGTGAACATTTAATCTTCTGAACAATCTGTGCATCTGCCATCAGAGGAACATCAAGCTGATGGAGATGGTCTCAAAACATTGAACTTCAACGTCATCTTTCTGTGCTCCATGTTCAGCGTGGTACACATGATGATACCAAGCAGCACAGTGACTACGTTTCACCCTTTAACAAGACAGGCCGACTGATTACAAGGCTGAAGACACCTGAGATGTAATTAACACGTCCCTATAGTCAAATTATTTTCTTGAGGTACCATCTACTTTATCAAGTTCAGTTCCACGAGTTTGTTTTTTTTTTCTTATTTTTTCTTTCATCGGTTACTGTGTCGGGGTGTCTAAAAAGGACACCACTTTGAAATTTCCCTTCATGTGTGCAGAATACTGTAAAACCCTGTTGTTTTGTCATTTTCTCCTCTCAAATGTGTTTTGTTGTCACATGGGGGCAGCTGTGGCCAAGTGGTTAGAGCGGTGGTCCTCCAATGAGAGAGTTAGGGGTTCAATTCCACCAGCAGTCACATGTTGAAGAGTCCCTGGACAAGACACTGAATCACTCGTTGCCTCTGATGTGTCTCTTCAGTGTGTGTATGCGAGTGTGAATGTGTGTGTGGAGGTAAATGAGGCACAGGTTGTGTTGTAAAGAGCTTTGAGCATCTTGATTAGACAGAAAGGAGCTGTATAAGTACAGTCATGTACTGGTTACCAATCATTTACAGTCGGTGTAGAGTAGGTTGGTCCCAAGATGCAGGCAGACACCAAGGGACTTCAAAGTAAACTAAAACTCATTTATTTCATATGAACTAAAACAAAAAGCCAATGTGGCAGCAATAAACTTACAAACTCAGGAGTGAGTAATACAGGGAGGCATGAGGGAACACGAGGAGGGTCTGAACATGTCGATCTGAACATGTCAGAATGAACCGCTGTAGGGGTAGTGATTAGAAACAGAGCAGGGGTGAGTGGAAAGTGGCAGCAGCTGGATGATTGATCATGGAGAGCAGGTGAGCGTGAGAACTGGCACAGGGACACAGGGGCTGAACCACATCGCAAGGCACAGAAAATCATCAATCACAAGGAGAAATCCAATTAAAAGGTTAAATGAGCACAAAACACAGACTATGACACTTGTGCACATTAAAAACCTCATAATTTCTGAGACTACACTCTGTGCCAGAAGGTTGGACAAAAAAACTAAAAACAAGCAACTGGCAACTCAGACTGACTGCTGTCGTAGTTTATCATGTTTTTCCCTGTTTTTAATGAGTCAAGCAGTTTTGGTCATCATTCCTTGTCTTTGAAAGCAAAAGGGGAAAACTCCACTCCATCCTGAACGTTCTTCTTCACCTCTTTACCACACTCCTCCAGTTGACTCTAAGTACTTGAAGTCCTGCACCTTCAGGACCTCACTGGTCCACTGGCCTCCTCATTCACACACAGGCGCTCTGTCTTTGAGGCCTCTTCTTTCCAGTGCATACCTCCACCTCCAGTTTCTCTTCCAGCTGTTTCCTGTTCTCATCACATATTACAATGTCATCTGCAAACATGATAGACCACGGGGGAATGAATCCAGAAAAAAAAAAAAGCTTTACCTACAGAGTTGCCTCGTCTATGATTTCTCATGAACCTCTTCAGATCTTGGAACAGTTTTTGAACAGTGCATAACCTTCTTTCCAGATCTCACTTTTACTCACTTGTCCTAATATTTTGGATTACAGGGTGGACTGAAGCGTGCTAACCCAGGATATTTAAACACTGTGTCATTTTGGGACATAGTGATCTAACTGGCACTTAACAAATGTGGTTGTGGGATTCCTAGTTGAACGAACAGCAGTGTGGTGTTTGGGGCAGGGCCCGTGCAGAAGGTGGAATAGAGAGTGTTTTATATGGTTTAGTTGAAGCAAAGTGCTTGGGTCTTATCTGATGCTGCTCTGGGTAATTCTGCTGCTTATACTGTTTCTGTTAATGAGCAGGAAAGGGTCAGGGAGCTGCTATAAATACACCATTTAGTAAGTTTTGCAAGTCTGAGAAATGAAGCCAAGACAGACGTCTTTATTCATGCTTTTATTGTGATTGGTGCGTATTTAACAGTATTTCAACCCCATAACTGATAACTCTGTTTTAAATACAAAGAGGCCTGGCATCCCTTAAAGCAGTGCACATCACCTGCAACCTTTCATGTCAGACGTTTAAACTCAACATCTGATGAAGGCAGAGGTATAGATGCTTTAGTCAAACGTTGGAAAGTGAGATGTCACATGATTTGTTTGAGTTTGAACCATGTGCTGACGATGACTCTGTTTTATCTGAAATAGACCGAGTTAAAGCCTTTTTCGTCTTGGCTAAGGTTGATTAGCTATGGTGGCTATCTTGTGTTGGATTAACTCCAAAAAGTAATAAGTTGTAAATGTGAAGCTAATTATTTTCTGAAAGTCTTGTGTTTCATGAGATATTTTGTTAACAGACACATAGTGTAAGTTAATGCCAATGTTTAGGTCAAATGTGTTGCACAATGTGTATTACTCTTTGTGTAGATGATGACTCTCAGCTACTGCCTCGCCAAAGTTTAGCTCAGTGTTCGTAAAGATGACTGAGCCATTTTTGCGTCTGCTAAAGTTGATTAACTGTGGCAGCCATCTTAAGCTGGGCTGACTCCAAAACTTACCGTATTTGTCGGTATATAATACACAGTTTTTTTTGCTCATTTGAATGTCCTGCGTATTATTTATGGATTTTTTCCCATATTTTTAGACCCATTTTTGGCTCTGATTCGCCGTTCTTCATTTTGGCCTAAAAATGGTGCAGTACAACTTTTGTCCGCTAGCGGACACTTCCAGAGAGTCCACCGACCGTCATGTGTCTGAAAAAAGCCTCCTCTGCTCGGACTGAATGTCGCTGCCCGGCTCCCTGCTCTGGAGGTAGCTACCATTTTAGCTGTGTTGTTAGCGTTTTTTTTTTTAGCAAGATAACTCATAAACCACACCGCAGATTTTTAAATCCAGCTGATTTGAACATTTCGTTAGTTTGGTTAAGCTCAGGAGCCCGTGTGCTATAATGTCAGCTAAGAAATATATTTTTTCTCGCAAAGAAATAATTGTTTTTACCGTGTTAATCTTGTGAAGTCCATCGGTGCTCGCTCGCTTCTGTGGCCGCCATTTTAAGCAGGGCAAACGAGGCGCTGACGCGTCGCGTAGCGGTGACGCATAATAGATGCGTGGTAAACACCGAAGCGTATTATGTACGTTTTTTTCTGGTTTACTGGCAATAATTGGTCAAAGCGTATTATACACAGGAGCGTATTAAATACAGACAAATACGGTATTCAGATGTGAACATTTTCCCAGTAAAGAATGTCTAAGTTTAAAATCCAATAGTTGATTCATGAGGTATTTTACCAGTGGTGTAGTGTACATGATACTTGGGTATATGGAGTATACCCACTAGAAAAGCTTAAGAATTTCAGTATACCCACTTAAAAGTGCCCATTGATAAATGACATATCAGACACGTGTCATTGATACATTAAATGGCAAATGCTTTCTTAACAACCTATGGTATGCAGCGCATTGCTTTGATACTGTTTTATAAATTCTATAACATGTTATTAAAGCTGCACTATGTAACTTTGTAATGCAGTCTGTAACTTTTCTAACAATATATTTTTAACATATTTCTTCACTCTGTCACTATCTACTGACAGACTGATGTTAGACAAAGTAATCTCTGAAAAAAACTATAGTCCCCTTGCTTCTCTATCAGCATTTATAAAAACACTAAAAACACAGAGTGACCCGCTGTTAATCAGCCAATAAAAACAGAGTTTGAATTTGAATTTCAGCAGAGCAAGGGGGAGCAGAGCCATATATGGCTCTGAGGGGGAGGGATCAGAATGCTTTGCCTGTTGAAAATATTTCTAAGTTCTGCGCTCTACAGAAAGTTACACATAGCACCTTTAATACAAAGCCAACTGTTGTACAAAGTTTGTTATTCATTTATTGAAAAATAAGCATCAGAGAAATTTGGAAATGGTCAATATGCTTAAAAATCTAAAGAAATTTACGATTACATTGCACTAACCAGTAAACTTCGGTTTCTAATGACAGTATGTATAGTGAAACTTAAAACAGTAGCTTTACATTGGACGTTGGACATTCGCTCTCCATGGCTTCAACGGTGTCCAACGTCCAACGTAAAACTAACTTTACCCACTACAAAAATGTAGACTACACCACTGTATTTTACTAACAGACAAGTAGAGTTGATCTGTAACAGATAATGGCAAAGTTTAAACAACTCATGTGTGATCGGTTGGTTCTCTGAATCTCTGTTAGGTATGACTCTCAGCTACTAACACACCAAACTTCAGCTCAACATCTAGAAAATGGACCGAGTTACGGCTGTTTGTTCACTTTGCTTAGCTGCGGTGGCTATCATGAATGGGAATGACTCCCAGAGTAACCAGTTAAGGACTTATATCCACAGATTAGTTTATGAGCATTTCCTTCAAATCAGGCCAGTGGTTCAAGAGATATTTTACTAAAGCTACAAAAACACCCATGTAAACACATGATTGCACTTGGCAGTAGTTCAGTCTGCATGTTTACAGGCAGATCCGACATGTGAGACAAGGCCCAAGCTGCTCTGGGCTTTTCAGCATCTGAACCTGAGTCCAGTTTCCTGCGCTCTGTGGCATCAGGCTGTTCCCACTTCCTCCCTCTGATGCCGACCTGGGACTGCTGCGTGAATGTGTATAACAGCAGCAGCACGTTTATCATCCACCAAATGTCAAAGACAGAAATACTTGTTTTTAATGCCATAAACAGGCCAAGAAGGAAGAATAAAGCCTGAACAATAAAACACGCCTCGTCAGACTTTTAACACTAATAAATATTCTTAAAGCAGATTTTAGAGAAGCTTGAAGAAACCCAAAAGAATTTGAATCATCTGGATGTCAAGACTTACACACTTCTTCTCCTGTGCTTTGATTTCTGTCTGTTTCTTTCCCAATCTACAGTCCAGCTGTTTTCTTTGCACTGTTTTAGCCGTTCAGACATTCGGCTCATTTAAAAAATGGCGCCAAAGACTTTATTTTAGAAACTTTAATAATTTTGAGAAGAAAAAAAAATCAATTTGAAAATATGTTTTCTACAGAAATACAGATATGTCTTTTGTTCCTTAAAAACATTATCTGAAATTTGCTAACTTGATTTTTTTCTTCTTACACTAATTTTAGCATTTAGCTAGCATTTTTCTATATACTGGTGTTTACTTTTTTTATTATTAATTCATTCATTTTACATTAAAACCTAAAAATAAAGAAAAAAACATTTCATAAATATGTGAAAAAAAGAATACATAAAATGAAAGGTGGCAGAAAGAAGAAGAATTCTTATTACAGTATGTCTGCCCCTTTTAAGCTAGTGTTCTACTTTTAGCTTCTTGCTAGCCTTTAGTGGCTTTTACCTACTGTTTTTTTATGTATTTTTTTTAGCTTTTTGTTTGGGCTTCAATATCATCTTCTTCAGCGGAGTTCGTCACTCAGCACTCACACTGTGTTTTCACAGCAATTACATTTTTTCTTGCTATAGTTTTTCTTGCCATACCTGATGAGTCCGTCAGTGTTCCTGAAGCAGTCTGTGCTCACTCCCTGAATCAGCACCAGGCCAGCATCCTCAGCAGCTGATGATAATCCTGACAGTTCTTCTTGCAGGCACCAGGATGAGCGTCTTGTTTAGTCCAGGGCGACCCTCCAGTGTTCACTGTTGGCCCAAAGAGTTCTGAGGTGATCTCCAGCAACCTTGTGGATGAACGGAGTGGGAGGGAGCAGCAGAAAGTGTAGGGTTTCACCACTGTTCTCCACTGTGGCTCACACATAAAGAGAGGCTGAGACACGCAGCCAATTATAGAGCAAACTTTATGGATATTTTTGTCCCTTTCTCTCCCTCTCTCTCTTCTCCACAGCTGCGCACGTCTGAAGAGTTGCCCTTAAAATTAAAGGTCTGCCGTTCCTTGAAAGAATGCACATCACCTGCTGACTTTCATGTCAGAGTTTTAAATAAATACCTTCTTAAGTGGAGAAATGATGAAGTTGTAGCTATTTCTGGTCACCCCTGTAATTAACATTATGTGGGATTTCATGGGATATCTTGGACTACTCAAATTATGGGTTATTAAAAAAACTTGCAGCTACTACTATGTATAGCTGAATTTCAAATAACTGACTGGCTATTTTGTTCTGGTTATTGTTGACTAGCTGTGGTGACCATATTAAATTAATTCAATTCAGTTTATTTATGTTTCACCAAATCACAACAAAGTTGTCTCAGGGCACTTTACAGGAACATTCACATACCAAATAGTAAAGTTCTTTATCTAAGGAATCCAGCAGACCAGTTGAATCTTGGCTTCGTCACAGTCTCCCATCCTGAGCAAGCACAGTGGAGACAGTGGAAAGAAATAGCTCCCTTTAAACAGGAAGAAACCTCCAGCAGAACCAGACTCAGGACAAGCAGCCATGTGCTTTGACCTGCTGGGTTTTAGACTGGCTCCAAAACTTAATGAGTTGTAGATTTACTGTCACGGTTTGGTGTGGGGTGAGGGATGTCCCGTGGTGCGGACAGGCCGACTCACAGAGGCACGAGTGAAAATCAAAACACTTTATTTAGATGAAAACAAACACTGACGTGGCAGTACAAAACGATAACAGACGTTCTAACTATGGCTGAAGTATTAATCCTAAACATATAGGCAAGGGGTACTCACAAGACCAAGGAGCTGGGATACGACACACCAGGGAAACAGGGACAATGACCCGACAATGAGACACACATGAACGCTGACTAATATACACATCCTAATTAACGCTGAACACAAACACCTGAGACGCTGAGCTGACAGTACAACAGAGGAACAGACCAGGATGTAAGGAGGTGACGGAGCCAATCCTTACAGTACCTCCCCCTCAAAGACGCCCCCCGGCGTCCCAAAAGAACACCCCCCAAATAATAGGGCGGGCAGAGGGAGGAACCGCAAGGACGGCGGGCACGAGAAAACAAGGACAGGGGACAAAACACAAGGACAACAAACCAAAAACCGACAGGAACAGGGCCTGAGACAAAAGCTAAACACAAAAACAAAACTAGAAAACTAAGAAGCGACCAAACATCGAGGCCAGGATGTCAACCTCTCACAAGGACCCCTCAGGTGGCCGACCGGGAGACCATCCATCGCGCAGGACCCCGTCCGGTGGACGACTGGGAGACCGTCCATCCTACAGAGACACCTCAGGCGGGCGACCCGGGGGCCGTCCATCGAGCAGGAGCTTCTGTAGGAGACGAGGCCCCAGGACAGGTGAAGACGAGGGTGGGACCCTCCAGGGCCCACCCAGAACAGGAGCCCCATCAAGCGGCGCGGCGGCGCCAAGCGGCGAGACGTCAGACGAGACGCCATCGGGCGGTGAGACGTCAGACGAGACGTCCTCGGGCGTAGAGACGTCAGCTACCTCTACGAGCGTCGAGGAGACGTCGGCTGCCTCACCGAGTGGTGAGACTTCGTCGTCGACGTCGAGACCATCCATCGACGTGGATGCGTAGACGGTGTGGAGACCCTCTGGGGACGTCGAGACATCCGTGCAGGGACCCTCCGGAGACGTTGAGGCATAGTCAGGCGAGAAATCAGACGAGACATCAGGCGAGACATCAGGAGAGTAGACGTCATCGATGTAGAGACCCTCCATCGGTGTGGAGATGTCTGGCTACGTGACCTCTGGCTGCGAGACCTCTGGCTACGTGACCTCTGGCTGCGAGACCTCTGGCTGCGAGACCTCTGGCTGCGAGACCTCTGGCTGCGAGACCTCTGGCTGCGAGACCTCTGGCTGCGAGACCTCTGGCTGCGAGACCTCTGGCTGCGAGACCTCTGGCTGCGAGACCTCTGGCTGCGAGACCTCTGGCTGCGAGACCTCTGGCTGCGAGACCTCTGGCTGCGAGACCTCTGGCTACGAGACCTCCGGCTGCGAGACCTCGTGGGAGGAGTCCTCCAAGACCCTCCCGGAGCAAGAAACGTGAGGGGCTCCCTCCTGGGACCACTCAAGACAGGATACGTGAGGAGGTCCCTCCAGGGACCCCTCGAGACAGGATACGTGAGGAGGTCTCTCCTGGGACCCCTCGAGACAGGATACGTGAGGAGGTCCCTCCTGGGACCCCTCAAGACAGGATACGTGGAAGGCGTCTTCCTGGACCCTCCCGAGACAAGAAACGTGTGACGTACAGACCTCAGACGATATGGGTAGACCCTCCATCAATGTGGAGGCGTCAGCTGTGAAAGGACCCTCCATCGATGCGGAAGCGTCAGCTATGAGCGGACCTCCCGTAAACGTGAAGGCGTCGGCGGCGCTGGGACCCTCTATGGAGGTCGAGGCATCTGCGGTGCTGGGACCCTCTGTGGAGGTCGAGGCGTCGGCGGCGCTGGGACCCTCTGTGGAGGTCGAGGCGTCAGCGGCACTGGGACCCTGTGTGGAGGTCGAGGCGTCGGCGGCTCTGGGACCCTCTGTGGAGGTCGAGGCGTCGGCGGCACTGGGACCCTCTGTGGAGGTCGAGGCGTCCGTGGCGCTGGGACCCCCCAAAGGCGAGGAACCAGGAGACAAGGAACCAGGCCAAGCGTCGTCAGGCGAGGCCTCTGTAGTCGATTCTGGTGACGTAGCGTCCTCTGTGGACGATGCAGAGGCAGGACCCTCTGTAGACGATAATGGTGACGCAACGTCCCCTGTGGACGGTGCGGAGGCAGGACCCTCTGTAGACGATAATGGTGACATAGCGTCCCCTGTGGACGGTGCGGAGGCAGGACCCTCTGTAGACGATATTGGTGCAGCACCTCCTGGTGCCATCGGCAGGACAGTACCCCTCGGTGCCACAGGCAGGACAGCACCCTCTGGTGCCACAGATAGGACAGCACCCTCTGTTGGTGTAGAGGAGTCGGCTGTAGTATTCACAATGGCAACGCCCTCTGGAGTCATGGCTACAGCGCCCTCTGAGAATACTAGAAAGACATCTGTATCCTCCACAGATGCTAGTGGTGCAACATCCTCTGTCAGTGCTGGAACCTCAGCACCCTCTGTTGGTGCTGGGACGCCAGCACCCTCAATAGGAGTCTTGGGAGTAGTGCCCTCTGTTGCTGCAAAGCATGCAGCATCAGCGCCCTCTGTGGAGGCTGGAGAGAAAGCACACACTTCATCTTCGAGAGTTTTAACAAATGTCAACACCTCAGTACCCTCTGTTGGTGCTGGGACGTCAGCACCCTCAATAGAAGTCCTAGGAGCAGTGCCCTCTGTTGCTGCAAAGCATGCAGCGTCAGCGTCCTCTGTGGAGGCTGGAGAGAAAGCACACACTTCATCTTTGAGAGTCTTAACAAATGTCTACACCTCAGCACCCTCTGTTGGTGCTAGGACGTCAGCACCCTCAATAGAAGTCCTGGGAGCAGTGCCCTCTGTTGCTGCAAAGCACGCAGCGTCAGCGTCCTCTGTGGAGGCTGGAGAGAAAGCACACTTTAAAACGAACGCTTCATCTTTCAGAGCTTTAACCAATGTCAACATCTGAGTGAGGCCTGGGTTGAGTATTAAACAAGTACTGTTAATGATTATGTGTTCAATAATGGAATAAGTCCTATATTTATAATGTGGGTCCAGGTTATTGACAGCAGCAGAAAACAGTCTGTGTATCTGCTACAGAGTGTCAAGGTAGCAATATCAACCCAGATGAACGGACTGAAAGAATACAGATTTAGGGGTAAAACAAATGATGATTTATTTATAGTGGCAATGTTATCCACAGGGAGGAGGAGCACGGGTGGAGCGTGGAGGTGGAAGATCTCACTGGATGTATATTGATATCCAAACTTCGAAGTTCAGCACAGGAGGTCCACAGAGCAGCCAGGAGTCCAAGACGTTTGGCACAGATGGACCAGGGTCTGTAGTGTCACGAGGAAAAAATCACAAGGTTAAGAATAGGAACTACAAGGAATAACACCAAGAGGTTGGAAGCACTAGTACCATAAAGTAGGTATGCTTCAGCACTGAATGAAGCCAGCCAGCAGTCTTAAGTAGTCCTGGTGGTGATTAGTGGAGATGGCCGACAGCTGTGACTCCTTAACTCAACCTCAGGAAATCTGTGCAAGGAAGCAAAACAGGAAACCCCACAGTACCCCCCCCCCCCTCAAGAATCGCCCCTTGGCGACCTAAGGCGCTTCTCAGGATGGGACCTGAAGAAAGAGGAGATGAGGCTGGGATCCAGAATGAAAGACAGAGGAATCCAAGACCTCTCCTCGGGACCATAGCCCTCCCAGTCAACCAAATACTGGAAACCCTGTCCCCGACGCCGAACATCCAGGATACACCGGACAGTGAAGTCAGGGTGATTGTCAATGAGATGGGGGGGAGGAGGGAGGACAGCAGGAGGACTCAAAGGACTCACAGAGACCGGCTTCACCTGAGAAACGTGGAAGGTGGGATGGATGCGCATGGAAACAGGCAATTTCAGACAAACAGCAGACGGGTTAATAATCTTGACCACAGGAAAAGGACCAATAAAACGAGGGGCAAGTTTTCTGGGAGTGTCCTTGAGTTTAATGTCTCGGGTAGAGAGCCAGACCCTTTGACCCACATGGTAAGCAGGAGCCACAGAACGATGGCGGTCTGCGTGTCTCTTGTTCTGGTCAGTAGTTCGTAGCAGGGCCGCCTTAGCCTGACACCAAACCCTACGGCAACGGCGGAAATGGTGCTGAACAGAAGGGACAGAGATCTCAGATTCCTGACTAGGAAAAAGCGGGGGAGCATAACCCAGAGAGGCTTTGAAGGGAGACATTCCAGTGGCGGAGGATGTGTGAGTATTGTGAGCATACTCTACCCACACCAGATGTTTGCTCCAAGAAGATGGGTTGTCCTCAACGACACATTCGTAGGGCAACCTCCAACTCCTGGTTACATCGCTCCGTTTGTCCATTAGATTGGGGATGATAACCAGATGACAGACTAGAAGAGGCCCCCAGGGTGGTGCAGAAAACCTGCCAGACCTGAGAAGTGAATTGAGGCCCTCGGTCCGAAACCAGATCTGTGGGAATACCATGAATCCGAAAAACGTGCTGGGTCAGGAGGTGAGCAGTCTCCAAGGCAGAGGGAAGCTTGACAAGGGGTACAAAATGAGCTGTCTTGGAAAACCTATCAACAACTGTTAAAATGACAGTGTGCCCTTCAGAGGGGGGCAGTCCAGTAATGAAGTCCAGTGCCACATGGGACCATGGACGACTGGGTGTGGGCAAAGGCTGTAACAAACCTGCAGGAGGTTGGTTCCCACTCTTGTTGCGAGCACAGGTAGGGCAAGCAGCCACAAACTCCTTAATGTCTTGGTTGAGAGTGGGCCACCAGAAGTGTCTCTTAACAAAGGAAAGCATGCGGTTAGTGCCTGGGTGACATGACAGTTTGTTTGAATGAATCCAGTCTAGCACCTTAGATCTGATAGCGGAGGGAACAAACCTTCTATCAGGAGGACCGGTACCTGGGTCGGGTTCAGATCCTTGCGCCTCCTGAATGTCTTTTTCAATGGACCAGGTAAGTGCGCCAACCACAACGGAGGGGGGCAGTATGTTGTCTTCAGTCTTGTGCTGGTCGGAAATGGAAAACTGTCTTGACAGGGCATCGGGCTTGATGTTCTTAGATCCAGGTCTGTAGGTCAAAAAAAAGTTAAACCTTGCAAAAAACAAAGACCAACGAGCCTGTCTAGGACTCAGCCTCTTGGCGTTCTGGATGTAAATAAGGTTCTTATGATCTGTCCAGATCAGAAAAGGTGTCTTGGTACCCTCCAACCAGTGCCTCCATTCTTCTAGTGCCAATTTCACAGCCAATAACTCTCTGTTTCCCACATCATAATTCTGCTCCGAAGGGCTAAGACGTCGAGAGAAGAACGCACATGGGTGGACCTTGTTATCCTCCTGAGAACGCTGAGAAAGAACTGCTCCCACACCCATGTCAGACGCGTCGACTTCCAAGATGAATTGTCTCTCCTGGTCAGGGTGACGAAGGATGGGGGCGGTGGAGAAAAGACGCTTAAGTTCCTTAAAAGCTGTCTCAGCCTCAGGAGTCCAGGAAAAGGTTCTTAACCCTTGTGCGATCTTAACATTCTGTTTACTCCCCTTGTCCTACGGGTCAAAAATGACCCGCACTACCAAAGACCCAAAATAAAGCAGCTTTATTGAACTTTAAATCCAAAATCCATTTTCCACGATGAAACAACCTATTTATCAATGCATCTCAATTATTTATTTTTTTAATATTTTTTTTATCATGTATTTTTGTTACACAATACAAAAAGACAATCACCAGTTAACAGTATTACACTTTTTTTTTTTACCACAAACCAACTGTCAAAACAGTTTTCTTTTACACAGTAAAGGTTTATTATGGCTATTATATAAATGTAAAGTAATTATTTCTGAATTATTTATATTGAAAGGGAAAAAACAGTCAACAATCTGGAACTTTTTTGTCACGTTTATTTTTTAAATATTTTTTAGGAAGTGAATTATAAAAATACTTCTCTCATAACACAACAAAAAAACAAAATGTTGCTTGATTTTGTGAACAATTTTCAACTTCTACTATATTTATCACATGTAGGACAGTATGTGAGCCCCTTCTTGTTTGCTCTGGTGATGGACCGACTAACAGATGAGGTCAGGCAGGAATCCCCATGGACTATGATGTTTGCAGATGACATTGTGATATGTGGTGAGAACAGGGAACAGGTGGAAGAGAACTTGGAGAGGTGGAGGTATTCACTTGAAAGAAGAGGAATGAAAGTCAGCCGTAGTAAGACAGAGTACATGTGTGTGAATGAGAGGGAGGAGGTGGAACAGTGAGGCTACAAGGGTCAGAGGTCACAAAGGTGCAGGACTTCAAGTACTTGGGGTCCACTGTCCAGGAAAATGGGGAATGTGGTAAAGAGGTGAAGAAGAGAGTCCAGGCAGGATGGAGTGGATGGAGAAAAGTTTCAGGAGTGATTTGTGACAAAAAGGTGTCAGCAAAGGTCAAAGGAAAAGTTTACAAGACAGTGGTGAGACCAGCTATGTTGTATGGTCTGGAGACAGAGACATGGACAAAAAGACAGGAGAAAGAACTGGAAGTAGCAGAAATGAAGATGCTGAGGTTCTCCTTAGGAGTGACAAGGATGGATAAGATCAGGAATGAGATCATCAGAGGTACAGCACATGTTGAACAACTGGGAGATAAAGTTAGGGAGGCCAGACTGAGATGGTTTGGACATGTCCAGAGGAGGGACAGTGGGTATATTGGTAGAAGGATGTTAGAAATGCAGCTGCCAGGAAAAAGACACAGAGGAAGGCCAAAGAGGAGATATATGGATGCAGTTAGAGAGGACATGAAGGTAGTTGGAGTGAGGACAGAGGATGCAGAGGACAGAGTGAGGTGGAGGAGGATGACTCGCTGTGGCGACCCCTGAAAAGGGAAAAGCCGAAAGAAGAAGAAGAAGAAGAAGGACAGTATGTGTGAACGTGAGAATGGGCTTTGCAGATGTGTTTCTCACATGTGCAGCACACAGCTTTTGTCTTGCAGTCCTTCTTCCAGGGGCAGAACTGGCACCTTTTTCTTTTGACTGACCCAGCTGCAGCCTTTATTATTTCTTAGTTTGTTTTTTTGTTTTGCTTGGCAGCTTGTGTGATGTGAGGGGTTAGCTGCAGATCAAGAGTGCAGGTGCAGGTCAAATGCAAGTTCTAGTGTCTTTGATGTGTGTGTGTGTGTGTGTGTGTGTGTGTGTGTGTGTGTGTGTGTGTGTGTGTGTGTGTGTGTGTGTGTGTGTGTGTGTGTGTGTGTGTGTGTGTGTGTGTGTGTGTTAGAGAGAGTTTGTGTGTGGCCTTTGAACTTTTTTCTGGTGTTTAAATGCCTTTATAATTCACGGGTCAAAAATGACCCATAGGACGATCTTTGGACCCTAGTGGTGTACAGCCCACATGTAAACCTAGACAAAAACAAAGTATCACTTTTTGTAATGATGGGGTCACTTTAGGAAAAGTCATAAAATTTCAAGTTGGAAAAATATAGTTTAAGGTATTTTTTCTATAGCTAAACATGGTAGCGGGTCACTTTTGACCCGCAGGACAACACAAGGGTTAACGTGGAGGTGAGTTTAGTAAGAGGAGCAGCAATGCAACTATAATTCTTACTGAACCTTCTATAAAAGTTTGCAAAGCCTAAGAACCATTGCAGCTGCTTGCGGCCCGTAGGAGTGGGCCATTCTTCCACAGCCTTGGTCTTCTCAGGGTCAGTGCGAAAACTACCACCCTCAAAAATAAACCCCAGGAACGACACAGTGGTGACATGAAAATCACACTTCTTTGCCTTTACATAAAGCTGATTCTCAAGGAGTCTCTGCAGTACCGCACGTACGTGAGTCTCGTGTTGGCTTAAGTCGTGGGAGTAAATGAGTATATGGTCTAAATAAACAAAAACAAACTCATTAAGGAAGTCTCTAAGGACGTCGTTAACGAGTGCTTGGAACACCGCAGGAGCATTAGTAAGGCCGAAAGGCTTACTAAATATTCAAAATGACCGAGTGGAGTCCTGAAGGCGGTCTTCCACTCATCCTCCTCACGAACCCTCACCAGATGGTAAGCATTACGCAAATCTAATTTTGTAAATATGGCAGCCGAATGCAACTGGTCATGAATGGAATCAACGAGAGGTAGCGGATATTTGTTTTTGATGGTGATCTGGTTTAACCTACGATAGTCAATGCATGGGCGCAAGGTCTTATCCTTTTTAGACACAAAAAAGAAACCCGCCCCCACAGGTGAGGTGGACGGTCGAATGATACCAGACGTCAGAGACTCCCCAATATAATCTGACATAGTCTTTCTCTCAGGCCCTGATATGTTGTATAATCTACTGGTAGGCAGAGGAGCTCCAGGAAGAAGATTAATAGCACAATCATATGGGCGATGTGGAGGCAGGGACAAAGCCTTCTCTTTATTGAACACAGCACTTAAATCATGATACACAGGAGGTACTTTGCTTAGGTCAACAGCTTGTGACTGGGGGTTATTTACAGAGGTCTTCGGTACAGCAGAGCGAAGACAGTTCTTGAGACAGTACGAGCTCCACTTGTCTATCCTCTTCTCCGACCAGTTCAATAATGGATTATGCCTCTCCAACCAAGGAAAACCCAATATTAATTGAGTGGTGGGAGAGTCAAAAACGAAGAATTCACCTTGCTCATGGTGATTTCCGGAGATGATGAGGTGGAGTTCCTGGACCCTCAGGTGAATCTTGGCGAAAACCTGTCCAGTGAGACCGGCAACTGTCAGAGGGTCTCGAAGGGTATGGGTAGGAATGGATAGTTGTTCCACCAAGTCACTGCTGATGAGGTTTTGTTCCGCTCCAGAGTCCACAAGAGCTGTAACAGGTAACTTCATGTTATTATTCACAATAATAGATGGTAAAGTCAATCGTGAGACAGGAGAACAAGATGATCTACCCACCAATACCTCCTGTTTTATTGATGGGAGGGGTCGTTTCCCTGTAGAGGGCGTTGGGCTCCCTGTAGAGGGCATTGGGCTATGTAATGGCCAATCTTACCACAATAAAGACAACACCCAGATCTCATACGTCGCTGTCTCTCCTCTGGTGACAGCCTTGTGCGGCCTATTTGCATAGGCTCCGGTTCCTCCTCGAAGTTAGATACGACTTTACTCTGAAAAGTCGGGTTCGACCGGAAACCGGAAGTGGATGGGCGCTGGGACTTGTAGTCCCTCTCCTTGCCCCTTTCATTGAAGCGATTATCGACCCTGATCGCCAAGGTTATCAGTTCATTAAAAGAGTTGGGTTCGTCTCTCAGAGCGAGTTGATCCTTGACTCTGTCCGACAGGGAATTTAAGAAAGTACCTCTGATAGCGAGATCGTCCCAGCGTGTCTTCGCCGCCATGATGTGGAAGTGTATTGCGTGCTCCGATACCGGCTTCCTTCCTTGGCGGAGGTTCAACAGATGTTTGACGGCATCCTTCTGCTGCAAAGGTGGTCGAAAATCATCGAGAAGTCCTCGAGGAAATCAGGAAAGGTGAGTAAGTCAATAGCATGTGAGGATAAGTGTGCTGTAGCCCAGCTAAGAGTGTCACCCTTTAACTGACTAATCACAAAAGTGATTTTAGCAGCGTCCGTGGGATACGTACGAGGGGCTCTAGAAAAAGCCAGACGACATTGAAGAATGAATCCTGCATAGTGATCAGGGTTACCACTAAAAAACTCAGAAGGCCTGAAAACAGGCTCGGTTGAAGGGGTTGTTGATCCAGCAGTAGCATTAACAGGAGAGGGCCCAGGTTGAGCGGCCCGTGGGACAGAAAGAAGTTGTGAGAGTTTTTGATTAGCATCAAACATCATACCTCCAAGTTCTCTGAGGTTAGATTGGTTAGTTAGTTGTTGGGAAGCCAGCTGTTGTAGTCTGGATTCCAATAAGTCCAGTCGTGAAGTCTGGGGGTCCGTAGCCCTCTGAGAAGGTTCTCCCCCAGTCGCGTTCTGGGTCTGTTTGTTTGGCTGAAGCATTTCTGTCAAGGTAGCAATATCAACCCAGATGAACGGACTGAAAGAAAACAGATTCAGGGGTAAAACAAACGATAATTTATTTATAGTGGCAATGTTATCCACAGGGAGGAGGAGCACGGGTGGAGCATGGAGGTGGAAGATCTCACTGGAGGTATATTGATATCCAAACTTCGAAGTTCAGCACAGGAGGTCCACAGAGCAGCCAGGAGTCCAAGACGTTTGGCACAGATGGACCAGGGTCTGTAGTGTCACAAGGAAAAAATCACAAGGTTAAGAATAGGAACTACAAGGAATAATACCAAGAGGCTGGAAGCACTAGTACCATAAAGTAGGTATGCTTCAGCACTGAATGAAGCCAGCCAGCAGTCTTAAGTAGTCCTGGTGGTGATTAGTGGAGATGGCCGACAGCTGTGACTCCTTAACTCAACCTCAGGAAATCTGTAGGAAGCAAAACAGGAAACCCCACACAGAGTGAGAGTGGCCTCGGATCTTTGTCCCACAGCGACCCCTGTGGTCGAGGTGGGATCAATCCAACACTCTCCTGTGTGTCTTGCAGGCTCTTCCTGTGTAAGTCCTGCAGGTGTAGCGACCCCTCTGGTCGACGTGCGATCAGACAGTTCCTCTTCAGAGCGGGTGCTCATACACTCCTTCAGTGAAAGAGTTGTGGTTGTGCGTCGTGCAGGAGACTCCGTGTCCCCTGCAGACGTGTTGTGGGGGATCCCATACCCCCCCTCAAAGCGCGTCTCCCCCGAGACGTCACAGAGCATGGGCGTGGGTACCCCCCCCCAGCGAAATTCCCCCAGGCTTTTCAGACAGCGTGGGAGAAACAGAGGGGGAACCGGGCTGAAACCCGGAAATGTGTGTCCTCGCCGGTCGCCGCCCCCTCCGGCGGCGCCGTGTTTCTGGAGCTGGAAACGGCAAGAGTTCCTCCGAGTCCGAATCCGACTCGTCGTCGGACACATCCCACAGCGAGATGGCTCGTGCAGGAGTGAAGGAAGTGAACTGGTCGGAGCGGCCGTCCCGGCGCGTCCTCCTCCGCGACCAGCATAGGAGACGGAAGCTGTTCCGGCTCGGGCCTATTGCTGCTCCAAGCGGGTTTGGTTTGACGAAACCCGCCAACTCGGATGACTGCAGCTTCCCTCGGAGCTGACGCAGACATCTTCTGCCTCTAAGTAAGTCCGAATCACCTGTCCGCGGAACTCAAAATGGTCGGGTCATTTTGTCACGGTTTGGTGTGGGGTGAGGAATGAGTCCCGTGGTGCGGACAGGCAGACTCACAGAGGCACGAGTGAAAATCAAAACACTTTATTAAGATGAAAACAAACACTGACGTGGCAGTACAAAACGATAACAGACGCTCTAACTATGGCTGAAGTATTAATCCTAAACATACAGGCAAGGGATACTCATGAGACCAAGGAGCTGGGATACGACACACCAAGGAAACAGGGACAATGACCCGACAATGAGACACACATGAACGCTGACTAATATACACATCCTAATTAACGCTGAACATAAATACCTGAGACGCTGAGCTGACAGTACAACAGAGGAACAGACCAGGATGTAAGGAGGTGACGGAGCCAATCCTTACATTTACATCCTGTAATTAGTTTATAAAAGATTTGTTAAAGTTTGCCTTGTGTTTGATGAGATAGATATTTTGCTAACAGACAGACAGAATAATAAATAAATGTCACATTTCTGTCATCTGTGTATGTTTCCCATACAAGATGAAATTCGTCTCTGCATTTAACCCAACCACCACCAGGTGGTGCAGTGAGCAGCCATAGAAAGCGCCCGGGGAGCTGGGGAAATAGGTGTTCACTCATAGACACCCTAAGGTGTGTGGTGGCCGGGGCCGGGGTTTGAACCTGTGTCCTTCGGGTCCCAAGTCGGCAGCCCTGCCTCTACACCATCTTGGCCCACACAGATCTCTTGTGATCAGTTAGCCCTTCAGAATATGAATTGGGGCTGAACGTTAGCTACTAACAAACCAAATTTTAGCTCCCTGTCTGTAAAGTTGACTAAAGTTATTTTGGTGTCTGTCTTCTATGATCACTTTGCTGTGGTGGCCATCTTGAATCTAGCTAACTTCAAAGTTTTTTTTTTTTTTTAAGTTTCATTCTCCTAACGGTACAGAGAACTGATCTCATACACAGATTCAAAAACTTGATCACTCTGTCTTCAACTTGAGCAGACAAGAAAAAGAGACAGCTTCTTGGCCTCAGATGTCCGGCCTCATGCCACGGTGACGGCCACAGCTGAGCCACCCAGGGTTGGTGCTCTGAGGGCTGGGCTGCCTCCAGAGACAAATATAGACTGAAGAAATGATTGCAGTTCTTGTAGTTTGAGGTTGAAGGCACCAACTGAATGTTCTTGTGTTGTACTTTTAAAAAAAATTCAAGATTTGCTGTGCTCTGTTATGCTTCAGTCATTGTTCTGAGCCTTGTTAAGTGGTGTTTGCCATCCATGCAACATTTCATTTACCTCAAGCATACAGACAGTTTTTTTTTTTCCTGTCCCACCTGGATATTTAGAAATATTTCCTTTTAGGATGCATTGCAAACTGATAAGTCAGACTGAGTTTTTATTTAAGAGGTAGTTTGGTTATTTCTAAAGTGATTTTACATCTAAAAGTGAACTAAAGTTAGTACCGGAACCTCACCACCCATAACATCAGTCCTTGACTACCTGGTGGAGGATAAAATGTTTCCTTCAGCTCAACAGGATCTGTCACTCTGCATCACCTTGACAAGCTATATATATCAGAGTCAGAGAGTCAGAGAGTCTTTATTGTCATTTGCACCGCATGTGGTACATGTGATGAAAACGAGATTATGTACACGGGGTCCCAGTTACATCCAACAACAAATGCAAGAGAAAAACAGTAATAACATCTAGAATTAACTAAGAAAAACATCAACTAGTAATACACTAAGCCTAATGTAGTGGAAAAACATCATTATAAACAGCAGCACGAACATGAGTCTGTATGAGCAGATGGTCACAGATGAACACAGCAACAAGAAAACAGATCAGCATCAGCATGATGTGATATTTTGCAGTGTTTATTTTTATTTTATTTTATTTATTCATTCATGAGTCTAACAGCCTCAGGGTAGAAGCTGTTCCTCAGTCTAGTGGTTCTACATTTGATGCTCCTCAACCTCCGTCCTGAGGGGAGTGGGGCAAAGAGTGAGTGTGCTGGGTGAGTGAGGTCTTTCATGATGCAGGTGGCTCTTTTCCTGCATCTGGAGGTGTAAATGTCTGTGATGGTGGGGAGACTGACTCCAACAGACTTCTGTGCAGCCTTCACCACTCTCTGTAGAGCTTTCCTCTCTTCAACTGTGCAGCCTCCATGCCACACGTTGATGCTGGAGCACAGGATGCTCTCCACTGCACACCTGTAGAAGGAGGTGAGAACTGGGCTGCTCAGACCAGCTCGTCTCAGCCGTCTGAGGAAGTAGAGTCTCTGATGACCTTTCTTGATCAGGCTGGTGGTGTTGTTGCTCCAGCTGAGGTTATCATTCAAGTGTACACCCAAGTATTTGTAGCTGGAGACCACTTCCACTGCAGATCCACCTATGTTCAGTGGGGCATGGGTGTGTTTGTTCCTTCTGAAGTCCACAATCATCTCCTTTGTCTTCTTCACATTCATGTGAAGATTATTCTCTTTGCACCAGCTCTCCAGATGTTCCACCTCCTGTCTGTAGCTGGACTCATCATTGTTTGTGATGCATCCCACCACCGCTGTATCATCTGCAAACTTAACAATATGACAGCCTGGATGTGTGGCTGTACAATCATTATGTGTGCAAATTTCTGCCTTTTTCAGATGATGTCCACTTGTTGTACCAATTTCTTCTTCTTTTTGCCTGTGCTCTCTCTCTCTCTCATTTTCTTTTTGGTAATTTAACCTTTTTTCTGCCTTTTCAGCTACTTTTCATCAATGTTTTTTCTAATTTCAGCTTTTTAGAGACTAAACCCAGGTTGAGACGGTAACTCCTCCTCCCAAAATCTCCCTGAAAATGGGCGTGTCGAGAGACAAGGAAGGGTGGAGGTAGAGTTGTGCTTTTGTTCACGCCTCCACCTGCAACAACCTAAAACAAATTAAACCTCTAGCCAACAACATACACCAAGCAACAACAAAGAATAAACATGTAGATGTATTTATCTATTCCACCCATTCCATCCAAAACCAAAGGCCTAAAAAAATGAAAATGAAAAGAAAAATAAAACCGCTTGTCAGGAGTGAAATGCAGCACTTCCATATAAGGTATGCACTTCTCATCTCTGCAGGGGATTGGCTCTGCTTGAACCACCTGTGTGACATCACACATGAGCAGACATGTCACACATGAGCGTTTGCACAAATAAGAAAATTAAGGTGTAATCCACCAGTTCAACCCATAGAACTACCGTAAACACATTTTTAGACCAAATATTGCCAAATATTGCCAATTTACACAGATATGCACAATTATGTGAGAATAAACACAGCCATAGTGCTAGATAACATTTTAAACACATTCTAGGGAGTTTATCAGCTAAAAAAAAGTTAATTTTGGGTTTAGTCGCACTTTAAGCTAATTTATAATATTTGTGCTCATTTCTGCTTATTTAAACCAAATTCATCAAATGAGTGTTATTTCTGCTTTCTTCTGCTCTTAGGATTGTTCTTCCATTTCAGCTACATTTCAGCCGAGTTTCTTAAGCTAAATTAATTCGTTTTTCAGCAAGTTCTTCAGCAATAAACATGCACACTGCATTTTCATTGGAGATGCAGTTTCTCTAGTTATTGCTTTGATTTTTGTTCGTTTGACACACACACACACACACACACACACACACACACGCACACACACACACACATACAAGTTATTTGGGTTGGATCATGTCAGCGTGGTTCTGTTTTATCTAAGAAATACAAATCTCAGTTTCTTTCAGGTTTCTAAGTTTAAGTTTTAACATTTAAGAGTCGTAGATTGTTGCTTTAACTGGCAGTCAGCGACCACGTTAGAGCTGCTGGGGATTTATCTGCATAATACAAATCATCAATTATGATAACAGTGCCTCACAAAGATGGCTCCACTCTGTTAATTTGAAATAAGAAATGAGAAATGGCTTATCTCTGTCTGGCTGAATACAAGCACAGTTGAAGTGAATTAATCTGAGAGTGCTTTGTCAAGACTGCAGCGGCGGCAGCTCATCATCATCATCATCATCATCATCCTGT
Source organism: Garcialebias charrua (assembly GCA_038048925.1). Classification (NCBI taxonomy): domain Eukaryota; kingdom Metazoa; phylum Chordata; class Actinopteri; order Cyprinodontiformes; family Rivulidae; genus Garcialebias; species Garcialebias charrua. The sequence goes on from JBBPBX010004595.1 coordinate 43,721, forward strand.
TTATTTTTAGCTCCCACCAAAATATAATACATCAGGATCATCATGTTTTTTTATGTCTCTTTATTACTTCCACTTAAAATAAATCACTTCTTTACTGTTGCCGCTTTGGTTAATTCAATATTACAGCACATCAACAACAATAACCTATACAGGTGGTCCCCGACTTACGAGCGAGTTCCGTTACAACGAGTATCTCGTAAGATGAAAAACTCGTAAGTCCGACAACGCACGTGCTATCTCGTAAAACCGGAACAGCGCTCGTAAATAGGAAAAAAGACGCCAAAGTGCCTTAGTGCCAACTGCAGCTGTACTTTTAGTTATTTTCATCACAGAAACAGCATACTGTACTGTACAGTACAAAACAGATAAATAAAAATATAATTTCTTACTTTGAGCTGATCAAGCTTGTCTCGTCTGTTAGCACGTCCGAGCATGTCGGGGCTACATACATTCTGCTACTCTAACGTCGTCCAAACTGTTTAGAGGAAGGACTGTTAGCTTGTTAAGTCCATACATTTGAAGCCATAAAAGGAGTTTACTTTAATAAACTTACCGAAAGCCGTTTCTCCGCGGTGTTCGTTCATCCAAAACAAGCTGACCGCATGAGCTGTTTGTTGTTAGCCACCGCCATTAGGCCTGCACTCAATAGCTCCGTGCTAACGAGTCCATCCATCCAAAAAAGGCTGTCGGAGCTGCTTCTCCACGTTAGCTGAATGTCCATCCAACATCTTAGGCTGCTAGGCGGACATCGAGGCGAGCTCCCGGCCGCCGGTTCGGTTTGGTTCTGGTGGGGGTCCGCTTAGCATTTAGCCTAGCCTTAGCTTAGCCGATGGGCTAATGTTGTCGCGCAGCGCTTTTTAAGAGCGATCGCGGAGGATCGCGGCGGTTGCTCCACAACAGACACATCCACAAAGTTCACAGAGAGTTTCCAGCTCATTTATCCGTATGAGGCAACCTCTGATCGCACGCACGGTCCTAAAAAGCCAGCAGCTCCCACCCAGCATGTCCGCCAGCTCCCGGTCCCGGGATGTCGGATTGGTAGCTCCGCTCGTTGCCCGTCAGGCGGCAGGGCAGTGGGAGCTCCGCTTAGGTCCGCTCGTTATATTTCAGGCGGGGGGAATTTGGGAGCGATCGCTAATACAGTACAGAATACACTAAAAATTGAAATAAAACATAAAAATAACAACTTTACTTTATTTATAAAGCCATTTAAAACGACCACAGCTGCAACAAAGTGTTGTACACATGAAATTAAGAACATTTAAACACAAAAAAAAATGTTTTTTTTTTAATGTCATATTTTTATTAATTATGATAATCTCGTAAAATCGGATCCTCGTAAGTCCATACGCTCGTAAGTCGGGGACTACCTGTATATAATATATATATATATATATATATATATATATATATATATATATATATATATATATATATATATATATATATATATATATATATATATATATATATATATAAATATTATTTCTCACCCTCCGCGGGTGGTCTCCATCATTCTCTGAGCTCGGGTCCTCTACCAGAGGCCTGGGAGCTTGAGGGTTCTGCGCAGTATCTTGGCTGTGCCTAGGACTGCACATTTCTGGACTGAGATGTCCGATGTTGTTCCAGGGATCTGTTTTAGCCACTGCTCCAGTTTGGGGGTGACTGCCCCAAGGGCCCCAATGACCACAGGCACCACTGTGGTCTTCACCTTCCAGGCCTTTTCCAGTTCCTCTCTGAGGCCCTGGTATTTCTCCAGTTTCTCGTGCTCCTTATTCCTGATGTTGTAGTCACTTGGTATTGCTACATCCACCACAACGGCTTTCCTCTGTTGTTTATCCACCACCACAATGTCCGGTTGATTTGCCATTACCATTTTGTCTGTCTGAATCTGGAAGTCCCACAGGATCTTAGCTCGGTCATTCTCCACCACCTTCGGGGGTGTCCCCCACTTTGATCTCGGGGCTTCCAGTCCATATTCTGCACAGATGTTTCTGTACAGTATGCCCGCCACTTGGTTATGCCGTTCCATGTATGCTTTCCCTGCCAGCATCTTGCACCCTGCTGTTATGTGCTGGACTGTCTCAGGGGCCTCTTTGCACAACCTACACCTTGGGTCTTGTCTGGTGTGGTAGATCTGAGCCTCTATTGCCCTGGTGTTTAGGGCCTGTTCCTGTGCAGCCAGGATGAGTGCCTCTGTGCTGTCCTTGAGTCCAGCTTTTTCCAGCCATTGGTAGGATTTCCTGATATCAGCCACTTCAGTTATTTGTCGGTGGTACATCCCATGTAGGGGCTTGTCTTCCCATGATGGTACCTCCAGTACCTTGTCCTCTGTTCCCCATTGTCTGAGACATTCACTGAGCACATTGTCTGTTGAGGCTTTGTCCTTGATGTATTTGTGGATCTTGGATGTCTCATCCTGGACAGTGGCTCTCACACTCACTAGTCCTCTGCCTCCTTCCTTACGGCTCGTGTACAGTCTCAGGGTGCTGGATTTGGGGTGGAACCCTCCATGCATGGTTAGTAGCTTCCGAGTCTTAACATCTGTGGCCTTTAACTCCTCCATTGGCCAGCTAATTATTCCGGCAGGGTATCTGATTACTGGTAAGGCATAGCTTATTATTGCATGTATCTTATTCCTGCCATTGAGTTGGATTCTCAGGACTTGCCTTATTCGTTGGATGTATTTGGCTGTGGCTCCTTTCCTTGTTATCTCATTGAGGTTGTCATTTGCCAACTCTTGCTCTCTGTTCCACAGACAAAATATAAACGTTGGGGTGACCGTGCCTTTTCTGCGGCCGCACCTCGACTCTGGAATACACTCCCACTTGAGCTACGCCAGATTACTGAACTTGGCCCTTTTAAATCAAAGCTTAAGACTTTTTTATTCAAACTGGCTTTTAGTAATTAAATATGTGGTGACATTTCTGGTTTTATTTTTGCTTTTATGTTGTGTTTTTCTTGATTTTTAATCTGTCTTTTTAAGTACTGCACTGTTTTTTGTTAAGCACTTTGGTCACCACCACCGTGGTTGTGTAAAGTGCTATATAAATGAATAAATGAATGAATGAATGAATGAATTTGCTTGTGGTATTCCCAGGTACTTGTATCTGTCTTCAATGTCTGCTATTGTTCCTTCTGGGAGTGAGACCCCTTCTGTGTGTATGACCTTCCCTCTCTTTGTAACCAACCGACCACATTTCTCTAGTCCGAATGACATCCCAATGTCAGTGCTGTAGAGCCTGGTGGTGTGGATCAGTGAGTCAATGTCTCGCTCGCTCTTGGCGTACAGCTTGATGTCATCCATGTAGAGGAGGTGACTGATGGTGGCCCCATTCTTGAGTCGGTATCCGTAGCCAGTCTTGTTAATGATTTGGCTGAGGGGGTTCAGGCCTATACAGAACAGCAGTGGGGACAGAGCATCTCCTTGGTATATGCCACATTTGATGGACACTTGTGCAAGTGGTTTGCGATTGGCTTCAAGGGTGGTTTTCCACAGTCCCATCGAGTTTGCAATGAAGGCTCTTAGAGTCCTATTGATGTTGTACATCTCTAAGCATTCAATGATCCAAGTGTGCGGCATTGAGTCATAGGCTTTCTTGTAATCAATCCAAGCCATGCACAGGTTGGTTTGTCGGGTTTTGCAGTCTCGGGCGACTGTGTGGTCTACAAGGAGTTGGTGTTTTGCTCCTCTGCTATTTATGCCAATGCCCTTCTGTGCCGTGCTCATGTAATTATCCATGTGCCTGCTTATCTTCGCCGCTATGATGCCTGACATGATCTTCCATGTTGTAGAGAGACAGGTTATTGGCTGATAGGTGGATGGGACTGAAACCTTTGAGGAATCCTTCTGGATATATATATATATATATATATATATATATATTCAGATTTATATATGGTATATATATATATATATATA